>NW_017547114.1:4486034-4503887 GCF_001854935.1 Bemisia tabaci
AGCAGTTTTAGATATCCAATATTGTGTCAATATTATGACAATATTACGAACAGAAGCCTGTTATGTTTGTTGTTCTAACGTTAATTGAATGTTAACATAATAACGATACCGCAGTATCACAGAGATAACATCGTCTATATATTATTTTAGCAATTTTGTTTCCCTAATATTGTATCAATATTATAAGCAGAAGCCTATGTTCAGTATTTTTTTCAATAATGCGCCAATGTTAAAACTAACATATTACTGCAATATTGAAAACATAACTCTACGACAGTATTAGTTTACCAATATTGTATAACCAATATTGTGACAACATTGTGACAATCTTGGAATCACCGAGCACCACCTGACGTTGGATTTCTAATGTTGCTAATATTGGTGCAATATTGAAATACTAAGGTTATATATCCAGTATTGATGGTATATTGTACCAAGATTCTCAGGCCAACCTTACTGTTGAAATATGCTTACAATCTCGCTAAGGTTGCCACAATATTATTCCGATCTGCCCAAGGTCAAATTTCCGATTGGGCTGCTATCACGGCAGAGCTGGCGTAGCTTGGTTCCTCTCCGCTGAGCGCCAGGGTTGCAATTTTTCATGAAAAATAAAATCTTGAAATTTCACGTGAAATATTTCATGAAATTTCAGAAAAATATGAAAAATTGTGAAAAATAGATTTTAATGATGTTTTTTCATCCCCGACATTGAATAACGAGTGATATAATAGAAAATGTCTCTGCTTACTTCTCAAGGTCGCATTGCAGCCAACTGTATCAAAAATATTATAAAACTTACAAATTAATAGCTGTTTCTTCATTGGCTGCCTACTCAAATCAATTAAAATCTCACACAGGTATGTAGGGCCGAGGAGAGAGGATAACTTCCACAAGAGGAAGAAGGAAATTTCTTAAAAATTGGGGAAATTTAGCTTTTTTCGGACCTTATGTGATTCTGGGGAGGGGGGAACCAATTATGGCACCCTTCAACGATACCAGTGTTTTTCTCATGACATTTCTCACAAGAACCTTCAATTTCAGACAAAAAAGACTGCCCCAGTGATGTTCCTACTAGGTTATATGTTCAGATTTATATGTTCCAATTTTTCCAATTTTTCATATTTTTCACGGGTTTGTGAAATTTCATGAAAAATTCAAGTGAAATTTCCAATCTTTCATATTTTTCATTTCAGACTTGCAACCCTGCTGAGCGCGGTCCATTTCTGATTTCGGTCTCACTCGGATCGATGCAGCTCCGCGGGTCGCCACCACTGCCACCTCGCACTCCTCACGGCACCGCAGGCATCTCTCCTCTGAACGGTCTCTCCGACTCTCGGCGACCCGACCCGCGGGCCGAGAAACCATGAATGAACCCCCTCCCCGCCCCCNCCCCCCCCCCTGACGTACGATACTACGATTACGCTACGTTACTCGCGGGCAGCTCCTAAATCCACGCTCTTGCGCTGCCTCCGCGCTCGCGCTCTGCGCAGTTTCTTGCTCAACGGAGCCCGGATTCAACCCCCTCCCCATCGGCGCGCCGCGCCGGGTCCATTCAAAAATCCGCCGTGCGGATCCCTGCATCCCGCTCAGGGACCGGGTTAGTGTTCGAAACTCACAAGCGCCAACGCGTCAAATGTAGAGTCCCTTTATACCCAGAGTTAAGACAACTCACTTTTGGTTGGGCCAGGGTTGGGCTGAAAGTGGCCTAAAAAAAAATCCAATTCTGATTGGTTCTCGCTCATGGAGGCCGAAACGAGTGCACCAAGATGGCGGTACCTTGAATGTGAACAAGAATAATGAAAATATTACCTAATTGTGGTTTATCAAGAGTGAATTGTTATTTCCATCGGTCCAAAATGAAAATAGATTAAGAAATTATTCACAAACCAATCTCATTTTCTTTTTAATCGATCAATTTGTTGATGTTGTTGTTTTTGTGTGACAGACATCGCAGGATTCCTGATCCTTATCCCTCAATATCGTTCGTTTGGGTGCACTCGTTTCGGCCTCCATGGCCAGCCAAGGCCGGCTGCCAGTCAGCTGATAATCGAGTTGTCTTAACTCTGGGTATAAAGGGACTCTAGTCAAATGCGCCTAAAAAGTAAGTCATGGCGCCTAAAAAATGAAGGCTCTGCGCCAACGTGGCCCCTAAAAATTGCCCCCTAAAAATCTGGATTTTCACAGGAAGTCACGTAAAGAGAGAAAAGTAAATCTACTTGAATTGAAAAAAAAACTCAATTTTCCGCACTACAAGTGGATTGCATTTTGCAGAAAAGGAACCACTAGAATTGCAATGATGCTAAGATTGTGCAACTTCATCTTCTGCGATAAAATTGCGGAAATCGTGAAAAACTATGAAATTTACATGGTAATTTTTGTCTTAAATTTACAGTTTTTAGCGAGTAAAATAGAAACTATTAATGGATGATCGGGTTTTTCCTCCAAGACAAAAGAAGTTGCACAATCTGAGCAACATTGCAATGCTAGTGGTTCCTTTTTGCAAAATGCAATCTAAGTGAAAGCTTGCTTTTTCTGTTCTTCACGATTTCATTCTTAGTGCTTTTGTCTTCCCCGAGTTACAGCTACCTACTAGTTCTATCACTAAAACATCTTGCGTCTAAATACTCACTAAATGCGCCGTAACATATAGGCAACAAGTCAATTTGGTCCCTAAAAAATCTTCAATGGCGCCTAAAAATCGGGCTTGACGCGCCACATGGCTCCTAAAACTCAAAGGTGAGTTTCGAACACTGGACCGAGTGCTTCTCGAGTCCCTTTCTGCCGTGCTAAGGAAAAACGCCGTTTGAGCATTCGAGAGTTCTGCCGAGCTAAGGAAAACGCCGTATGAGCCTTCAGGCGTTGCCAAATTCTCTTTGGTAAATCACCAATTTTCATGAACATTTTTTCATGTTTGTCTTCCAATCTCTTAGATAATTTTGTTAGTAATCTGATCTAGAAAATCTGCGAATTTCAAGGAAAAATATTGATAATTTCCCCCCAAAAATAAACATAATTATTATAGGAGGAAACTTGGCAATTCTCGAGTGCTCATACGGCGCTCTTCCTTTGCACGGCAGAGTTGCCAAATTCCCTTCGCTAAAATGTTTATTTCTAAAGGGAGTTATTATGAATTTTTCCTTGAAATTTTCAGGAACCTTAGGTGAAATTGCGAACCAAAGTACCTGAGAAATTAGAAAGAAAATGTTCATGAGTTTACCGGGAAAATTGTACTTGTCAATGGAAACTTGGCAACGCCTGAAGGTTCATACGGCGTTCTTCCTTAAGACGATAGTTATATAGAGAGAGTTGAGAAAACGTGGCCTATGGATGTCACCAATGGGAATAGAGATACGCAAATCGTACGTTTTCTGTAATCTTTGATCAATCCATTTCCGAAATCCTGTCTCTGTTCCCTCTTTCATTCCATTTGTTTCTTGCCGTACCCCTAATTCCTAGAGTACCTGTATAGGGAGAGTACCGACAGATCGGTTCATGGAAGGCTTAGGGCCAAAAAGTGCAGCCACCCTACTAACCAACTTCTAACGCACAAAATTTCACTGCCAGTCTGCAGATTCCAATTCTAACCAAGATGGCCAAGAATGTACAGAAATGAGCGTTCTTCCGCGAATTGAGTAAATTTATGCAAAAACTGAGTCAAACACGTGTTTAATAAAGGACGGTTCGTAACTATAATATCAGTAAATCGCTCTGGATATTGAAATTCATAGGTTGGCTGCCCTTTTGGGCCCTAACTCTATTCACGGAGGCATCGGTGAAGGCCTGATGGACTTTCGGAGTTTCAGATCTGTCGGTACTCTCCCTATACAGATACTCTACTAATTCCCGGTCCATTCCAGTTTATGANAAAAGACTGACTTTTCTGGAAAACCAATGCCAGAATCGTTTTTCTCATCTCAAAAAACCCTTGAATTCCGAGTTTCACACCAATCCGTCAATAAAGAACGGAGATGCCAAATTTCCGCCATTTTGAAGTTTGACCGGCCGCCATTTTGTCAAAAATGAACATTTTGACCTGCGGTTTGCGCCAAAAATTTTCTTTTTTTATTATCTTTCGAATGAGGTATCACAAAGGGGGGGTTGCTATTTGAAAAAAAAAAGTTAGCCCCCACCCCCCTTAAGGGGGGCCGCCCCCCAAAATTTTGGGGGGACCAAAAAGTTGCTACTTTAGACCGAGGAACATTCCCAAAGTTTCAAACTTCTATCTCAATTTGGGAAAAAGTTACAGGGGTGGTCAGCGACTTTTGGATAACCCTGTATAGAGAGAGTTGAGAAAACGTGGCCTATGGATGTCACCAATGGGAATAGAGATACGCAAATCGTACGTTTTCTGTAATCTTTGATCAATCCATTTCCAAAATCCTGTCTCCGTTCCCTCTCTCATTCCATTTGTTTCTTGCCGTACCCCTGATTCCCGGTCCATTCCAGTTTATGATCTTTGCAATTGCACCAATTGGTGAAAATATGATATTCATTCCCGTTTGTGACACTGTGAAGGCCAACAACGGAACCCAATCGGAAATGGATTCGCATTGTCTTTACTCTTAGTATAAAGGGACTCTAGGTCTAGGTGCGCCGTGAGGCAGTACACTGGAAAAATACACACTGAAAAAAAAATCTCGGTGTATTTACTGAGAAAAGGGTAAAATTACCAAGAATTCGGGGTTCTATTTGATCCCAGTTTTTTCTTGGTAAAATTACCATTTATGGAATTGGTAATTTTACCGAGAAATCTCTGTAAAATTATTGAACTTTCTCGGTAATTTTACTGGACCTTGGTAAAAACGCCAATATTTTGTATCGACTGTGGTAGAATTACCGAGACAAAATGGCAAAGTTACCGGGAATTGATTACCGATAAAAGTGGTATTCTTACCTGGAAAAAACAGTAAAAATACCGGTTTTTAGGTAAATTTACCAGTCTGTCTTGGTAAAATTACCAATAATTGGTAAAAAAAGTGTGATGGTAAAGGTACCAACGGACCTTGGTAAAAACGCCGAGAATTTTTTTTCAGCGCAACCCTCCCCCAAGTACGTCATTGCCGCCAACAGATTGAATATTCAGTGCAAAACTTGACGAAACTCGTTCGCTGGAAAGCCACGAATGGTAATTTATGATGGGCAGGGGGAGAAAAAAAAGAATCAAGATGAATTCAGTATGGCGGTTTCAGATATTCTGAAGAGAGGGCGGATTTTTTCTCGACCCCATTCACCAGGGATGGGAGGTATGGATACCCCTTAGACCGAAGGGGGGCCCGGGGGGCTTCCCGTCGAAAATTTTCCGAAATTTTGAAGCATCTAATGTACAGTTTGAAACAATTTGTCATTCCCTCCACGAAAGCACGTAGCTGCATCTCAATGTTGCAAATTTTCCCTCTCAAATTGCATTTTTGTCATGAGAATCTTGGGAATTTCTAACTGAAAATTTCACTTATTTCATGCAAAAATCAAAACGCACGAATTCGCTCCTTACGCTTTCCTTTGAATCCGTCGATAAACGAATTTCATAGGATCAATTTGTTTCCGAAAAATCGATCGATTTCACAGTAGATTCTTCAGTTGGAAAAATTTCTCCATCACATGCTACGTGCCACCGACGCTTTCAAAATGTATCCAGCACTCGACAAAAATCGTTTGCTTGAAAACCGCAAATGCGGTAATTTATGAGGAAGAGAGGAGAAAAAAAGAATCAAAATGAATTTCTCAGAGATGATTTGATACCTCCAAAAAATCGATCGATTTCATAGTATATTCTTCTGTTAGAAAAATTCACTCCACACTACATGTTAACCTGCTACCAACGCTTTCAAAATTCATCCATCGCATGAAGAAAACCGTTCCTTGAAAGAATCCATTCCAATTTCAAATCGACTCTGAATGTCCCCAAAAATTCAAACCAGGGATTTTGCATTTCTTCAAGTTGGCAACACTGTTTTTTGCATTTAAATCCATTGAAAATATCGATTTTAACTGAGGCAAGCTATCTCACCGAGAATCGATTGTTTTACATGCATTCAGAGGATGAGTAACAGAATTGCACACTTTCAAAAATTGCCACTGAATTTTGAGTGGCGGTAGCCACATTCTTTAAACTGTTGACAGGAGAAAATGAAAGTTTGCTTGAACTCATAACTAATCATACTACTGGATCATACTGGGGATGTCATACTGGATCACCCTCCGCATTTCGAAGATTTTTAGACGGACGATCACAAATAAATTTTTGGAGCAATAAGGCACTTCTCCAGAATCGAAGAAAAGGGAGGCAGAGGAAGAACAAAAGAGAAGAGAAAAGAAAAAAGAAAACATGATCGTTTTTAAAATAAATACAGACTTTAAACAATAAAAAATCTTCAGGGACGAGGGCTGAAAGCCTGTCTTTTGTTATAATCAAGCCAAAAGCAGTAGTCACATTCTCTCAAATTTTTCCTAAGCTATTCAATTTCAGGTTTAGTTTCCACTAAACTAAAGAAGGCAGTTTTTCAAACGCAGTGCAGTTAGGTCACTTTCATCCTGAAGTTGTCCGCGTGTGTATGCAACTTACAAGGGCGAGTAGTTGCGGACGGTCATTCAAGGCGCCCGGAAGGTATGCAATCTTCACCATAATGTAAGATAAGTTGCATATCCTGCAAAGTTAAGGCGTTTTTTACTCGGTAAACTGTCGGACTCTAGCATTTCATTTCACGTTTTGCTTTACCTGCAATAACGGATCGTATATTTTTCCTTGAGATAATTAAGTGATTCAAGTGGTCTCGTTGAAATGTTATTTATCTATCGCATAAATCACGATGACTTTTTCCGGGTGCTCAACTCACCACAAACTTTTTATTCCCCCCCCTTAGATAATTTTGATCAAAACACAAAGATATTCTGGAATGATCACACATCCTTAAATATTCCTGCCGCAGAGAATTTCACAAGATTCATGCATTTTAAATTTATCGTTCGGACTGAACGTTTAAAATCATTAGTTTCACTGTTCAAGACTAAACATTTTAGAGCAATGAATGATTTACTTTTTCAAAAATGAGCTTGCTCCGTAATTTTTCATTCTAGCATTTTTGGAAAGTAGAGAGTACAAATACGCAACCTTGAAACAAATGAAGACCGGAAATGCTTGAATTTGCCTCGAGAGAAACCAATTTTTCATATAACTAAAACACGATGGTTGAATAATCTGACACAAGGTTTGACTGAAAGTTTTTTACTGACCTGGCGCGGCGGGTGCAGTATTGAAGCTTTACGAGGACCGAAAATTCCTAAAATTTGACCCAAATAAGCCACATTTTTAGATGACTGCAGGGCCGGGTTAAGGGGGTGGCCAACTGGCCACATGGCGGCAAATCTAGAGGGCGGCAAATTTTGCAATTTTTTTAAATGTAGGTGTAAAAAAATATCGGATTAAGAAAAAAAAATTACAAACGAGAAAAGGCGACAAAATCTCTCATTTCCTGAGAGTATAGCACTTTTTAATTTTGTCGTCTTTCAGTGATACAAGAGACAGCACCTTTAAGTAGTCGAGTTAAGAGAGAAACCAAACACGCAATTTGGCCTGGAACGGTACGGCGGCGCTGAGAGCGATGATGACGAGGACTTGAGGTGAAAAGGAGAAGCCCTCGGCGCGGCGATCGGCATGTAACACATATTAGCGCCTACAAGACTGCACGAAACTTCACGCATTGCGTCAAACGCAGTGCGGTCATGGCGGTCAGCGTGAAACGGATAGCGCCTACAAGAATGCATGGATACTTCACGCATTGCGCCAAACACAGTGCGGTCAGCGTGAAACGCATGGCGGCATGGCGCCTACAAGACTGCGTGAATACTTCACGCATTGCGCCAAACACGGTGCGGTCTGCGCGGCGCGGCGGCGGAAGATAAAATCATTAAACCACATTCGTGTTTGTACCTTCATAATTATTTTGTTCATTTCTTATGAATGAAAGGTCTTGTTCACACAGAGATAGGTTTACGAAACTTAACTTTTGCTAGTAGTGTTGACAAGGCATTCCCAAAACATGTGTTCAACACGAGTAAACGCGTCTTATGCACCCCTCCCTCGCTGGCACGTTCACTTGATGGTTTTTATTGATGTTTCAACACGAATGAGAAGGAGGCGGCACAATACAGGCGACCCATGGGCGGCAAGAAGGTAAACCCGCCCCTGGATGACTGAGTAAGCAAAAAAGCTCAATCGTACCCGCCGCACTGTGTGTCAAAACCCCAATCTACCTGCTCAAAACCTCTTCACGGCTCTTTTGTTCGGATTACCACCAAATTTTGCACAGGCATTAGTGTAAGCTCGAAGAGGGTTCACCTAAAATTTCAAAACTTAGTCATTAAAACGGCGGCCATCTAAAAATCCTGTTCGTCTCATGTAAAAATCTTAAAAATTTCAACCAATTTTTAGGCGACATATGTGAACTAATAAACTCCAAAAATTAGTTAAATTGTGTTTATCCATCCAAAATACGTCTTGGGGGACGTCTTTGGCTTATGCATTCCACTTCAAAATGGTGAATTTCTCATTTGGCCATTGAAAGAAATATGAATTTTCAATCGGATTTTTCCTTTAATCAAGAACCAAGCCTCTTCATTTGAGCGGATTTCCTTTTGATTTAAGCAAAAATCCGATTGAAGCAAGAGTATTTTTCTTGTTAATGTTTTCAAGTGTCTGGACTCTAGATCCAAGCTAATTTTTTTTTCATTATTGAATTAAAAAGAGCATAACAATAGTTAACTTTTTCAGACCGCAGTAGGTTCCCATGAATAACAGTTTCAAAATAACGGCCGTCATGATGGCGGGAAATTGGTATCTTGCAAGATGTGGACTACATTGTGCATTCTCCCCATATTTTGAGTTTTGTACGCTTGTTTTCTCTTCACATGATTATTTTCCTTCACTCCTTCTTTATTCTTCTCCATCTCTTTCTTTCGATTTTTATGCATCCTCATCTGAAGAATTTTAGGGGTTGTCAGACCCAAGTCTACGCGCCTTCGTTGCTTGATGATACTTCACGCACTACCACGGAGTTAGTTTAGTTGCGTGACCTAACCTAACCCAACACAACCATTTATCGCCAGGTATTGCTCATTTCCTCACGCCTTCATTGCTTCATGATACATCACGCACTACCACGGAGTTAGTTTAGTTGCGTGACCTAACCTAACCCAACACAACCATTTATCACCAGGCATTGCTCATTTCCTCACGCCTTTATTGCTTCATGATACATCACGCACTACCACGGAGTTAGTTTAGTTGCGTGACGTGACGTGACCTAACCTGACCTAACCTAACCTAACCTAACCTAACCCTACACAACCATTTATCTCCAGGCATTGCTAATTTCCTAGCGCCTTCATTGTTTGATGATACTTCACGCACTATCACCGTGTTAGCTTAGTTGCGTGACCTAACCTAACCTAACCCAACAGAACCATTTATCGCCCGGCGCCGGCATTGCTCATTTCCTACGAGCGAACAAAGTAAGGGATGGTGGAACGTAAGTTAATTTAGAGCATAGCCATCCATATTGGTAACCTCTGGCAACTCTTGCCAGAAACTGGACTGATTTAACTGTTACGATTTTTACCGGGACTGAAACAGTTAAAGGACCTAAAGTGTTTAGATAATATTTTAGTATTTACGAATACTGAACTAGCTTCACTGGTTCACTACCAGACGAAATTTCGACCGAAGATAAAAATGTACCCCGAAGAGACAGGATGACTAACGCGAAGAAAAAAAGAAAATCCTGAAACCTGAGGAAGCCCTTGGAGGGCTTGATATGAGTGTAATCGGGGCTTTTGTCCCCTCCCCCCAATATCACGAAAACGGTTCGTATATTCAGTCTTAAATTTCAGTGCATTTATAGGCAGTATGGGGTCATCCAAGGGATGAAAACAACCTCAGAGGGGCCCAAACTTGGGCAATTTTGTGCATGGCTCTTCGTGTTCTTTTTCAAACATATTTTCGCGCGTATGAAAATGTTTGAAACATCGGTCCAAGAATGTGAGATACGGGCAATAAATAATGTAGCCGATTCAAGCAGTCGGAAAATCATGAAAGACATGGAAAATCATGTCATTATCTCTAGCAACGTGTCTCGGATGACCAGTCACAGGGTGGAATTCGGTTATCAGTGATTTGAGTTATTTTCCTAAGCATATTTCCACTCAGATGGAAATCGCACAGCGGTTTAGAAAAACGCAAAATACGTCACATTGCGTGTATCACCATAATTTTGCGGCAAATACGCGTCTGTTCTGCGGTTTTTGAAAAGGAGTGAGAAGTTACGCGCTTTTCACCTGAATATCGCGGCATTCACGAACGTCACTAATTTGAGACGAAAGAAAAACTATGCTTTTCCTTCATTTCCGCGCGATAAAGCAATCCTACTCCGGATTTTGAATATTGGCGCTTAGTATCTGTTATGACCAGTGTTGTCAATAAAAAATTTCAACTTAAGCTATCCGAAACAGTAAAAAAGTGCGCCATTTTTCAAAGCGGTGGGAGGTTACGCGGTTTACATCTCAATATCGCGAAAAATAAGAGATTTTCCCAGCAATTTTGGATTACGTGAAAAATTACGCGTCTCTCCTTTGGGTAGCGGCAAATACGCGATTTACCCAACGGTATTTGATACAGGAGTGAACAGTGGCGTGGCGTGCTTTGCGATATATCGACTGATCTACTATTTAAACCTACGGAAAAGTATCGATAGACAGGGTGTTCGCAGCGAACACCTTAATAATCGATTGTTTACCACAGCTTCAAATGGGGATATATCGATAGATCGAAAAGCACGTCACGCCACTGGGAGTGACTAGTTACGCGTTTTTCATCTGAGTATCGCGCAAAATACACGCTTGTTCCAGCGGTTTTGTAAAATCATAAAAGCTATTCTCATCTTAATATCGCGGCAAATACGCAATTTTGCCCAGCGGTTTAACGGGTTAACGGTTGCCACAAAAGAGTACGTGTTTTTAATCCGAGTATCACGGCATTTATAAGCGTCCGTAATCTAAGACAGGCAAAAGCCAAGATCTGCCTTCATTTCCGCGTGATACCACATACCAACTCCAGAGTTTGGATAGTTGCAAGCGTAGTTTCCACATTTAGAGATAGGGCCACAATTTTTCTTTTAAATGAACAGACAGCTGTTAGAGATTTACACATCATGTTGGAAATGCAAGAATGAATATTATGGATACATACCGATTAACAGCTGGCAACATGCACTCCTGAAACAGAGAAAATAAAATTCAAGGATAAAATAGGGCAGAAAAAGATCAGATCAATAACAAAATGAGGGTGGGGTTGCAGCGAAATAACGAGTTAAAAACCGTAGCCTAGAAATCTCTACCCTTGAGATCCGTTCAATCTTTTTTAAATCAAGGGCGAGTCTTCAGAGAGTCTCCCTCTTTATCAGTCAGCAAGATCGCTATTTTTGTGTCTCGTCAATTGATTTCGATACTGGCTTCGGTTCAAACAGTAAGTTTTCCTGTGTTACATCACCTAACGTTGATCGGAAAATCTGGAATTTTTAAGCAAAAAGAAAGCTGACCTGAATATGTTGTCGTTACTGACATTTTTGCGATTTTTCCAAGGATTTTCTTAAGAAATGAGAAATTACACATTAATCTTCGCAATTATTTGGCGGTAACCACGCGATTTTCCAGCAGTTTTGTAAGAACATCAAAAATTACGCTAATTCTCCTGCTTTTTGCGACATACACGCAAGTCCTCAGCGGTTGATGAAAAATATATGGTATCCCACAATTTTCACCCAGTAGTGCTTGAAACTCGGCATGAAGTCTTAGCAGCCATCTGCACGGAGAAAAAAACCTCGTTTGTGGGACCCGAAGTTTAGGTCATATGGATCTCTGAAGTTTTTAGATTGAACATCTGAACACTTAAGGTCTAGCTGTCGAGGTTCGGATCACACATCTGAAACTTCAGTTCTTACATCTGAAGTACTTCAGATGTGAGAACCGAAGTTTTTCGGGTGTGAGAACCTAAGTTCTTCGGATGTGAAAACCGAAGTACTTCAGATATAAGAACTGAAGTTCCAGATGTGTGATCCGAACCTAGGCAGCTAGACCTAAAAAGTTCAGATGCTCAATCCGAAAAACTTCAGAGATCCTTATGACCTAAACTTCGGGTCCCACGCACGAATTTTTTTCTCCGTGTGGCCTGCAACTTTTTTTCTTAGGGGCCAAATTGAGAAATTGTCCTTTCGAAATACATCCGAGTCAGGGACACCTTATTGAATAGTAATGTTAGGAAAAGACCCGATGTGTGCCCGGCGGTAGCCACCCCCGGTCGAGAAAAATGACGTCCTACTACAGTGCCGATAGCAAAGTGGTGGCCGACCCTCTTAGACACAAGTAACTCCCGTAATCAATATCACGGAAAATAAAATTAATTCAAGATAATTTCTTGATAACTTTTAATTTGAATTTTGCATTCTCCGATATTTGATTAAGTATATTTTAATTTTGCCTTGGTAGCGCTTACCTAATATTGAGCTCTATTCTAAAAGTAATATGACTTTTGGAATAAATCTCAGCATTAGGTAAGTACTCAAAAGACGAAATTAGAATATATTTATCATAACAGATGCCTTGATACTTAGGCAACGCTAACTTGCTGAATTCGAATTAAATTTCAGCTATAGACTGTGAAATTCGATTGAGGAAAGTGAATATTGATCGAATCAAAAAACAACAAATTGAAAATATAATTTTAAGTACGTACCAGGAGAGGGTTATCCAATTGCCCGACGCCACGCTGAAAGCACTCATAACACTGTCACTAAGCCTGAACTAAAAAACTTGGCCATGAGAAGATTTGAGATAATAAAGATAAATAGTATGGGAATGTCCACAGGTTCACTGTGAGGTGCACAAAATGTACGAATTTACTGTTCTGATTTAAATTCTGCCCATGTTAGGTGTGTACAATTTATGTAGTTATACAAAGCAAACAAATAAAATAAAATAAAATAAAAGAGAAAATTATCGATGATTTTGTATAAACGACCAATTTACTCTACGAATACACGCTGACACTTCATAGAGACTTCTTTCAAATCCTTGCTTGTGTCAGTGGACACAAACGCAACAATAGTAATATTGATTACTTCCCGAAAAATGTTTCGTGAGACCATTATTCGTCACGTGGTTCAACAGTCTTAACGTAGATGCATTGTTGTCAACTTAATGCTGCATATTTCTAGACGCTTGACGTCAAAAAATTTAAATGAATGTTTCCATTATCAAATTTAAGCGCTGTCATTTTAACTAATTCATCTACATTTGGATAAAATATTTTGGAATACGTATAATTTTGTCACTGGTCTGATTTTTATTTGANTTTCTTAGGGGCCAAATTGAGAAATTGTCCTTTCGAAATACATCCGAGTCAGGGACACCTTATTGAATAGTAATGTTAGGAAAAGACCCGATGTGTGCCCGGCGGTAGCCACCCCCGGTCGAGAAAAATGACGTCCTACTACAGTGCCGATAGCAAAGTGGTGGCCGATCCTCTTAGACACAAGTAACTCCCGTAATCAATATCACGGAAAATAAAATTAATTCAAGATAATTTCTTGATAACTTTTTATTTGAATTTTGCATTCTCTGATATTTGATTAAGTATATTTTAATTTTGCCTTGGTAGCGCTTACCTAATATTGAGCTCTATTCTAAAAGTAATATGACTTTTGGAATGAATCTCAGCATTAGGTAAGTACTCAAAAGACGAAATTAGAATATATTTATCATAACAGATGCCTTGATACTTAGGCAACGCTAACTTGCTGAATTCGAATTAAATTTCAGCTATAGACTGTGAAATTCGATCGAGGAAAGTGAATATTGATCGAATCAAAAAACAACAAATTGAAAATATAATTTTAAGTACGTACCAGGAGAGGGTTATCCAATTGCCCGACGCCACGCTGAAAGCACTCATAACACTGTCACTAAGCCTGAACTAAAAAACTTGGCCATGAGAAGATTTGAGATATTAAAGATAAATAGTATGGGAATGTCCACAGGTTCACTGTGAGGTGCACAAAATGTACGAATTTACTGTTCTGATTTAAATTCTGCCCATGTTAGGTGTGTACAATTTATGTAGTTATACAAAGCAAACAAATAAAATAAAAGAGAAAATTATCGATGATTTTGTATAAACGACCAATTTACTCTACGAATACACGCTGACACTTCATAGAGACTTCTTTCAAATCCTTGCTTATGTCAGTGGACACAAACGCAACAATAGTAATATTGATTACTTCCCGAAAAATGTTTCGTGAGACAATTATTCGTCACGTGGCTAAACAGTCTTAACGTAGATGCATTGTTGTCAACTTAATGCTGCATATTTCTAGACGCTTGACGTCATAAAATTTAAATGAATATTTCCATTATCAAATTTAAGCGCTGTCATTTTAACTAATTCATCTACATTTGGATAAATATTTTGGAATACGTATCATTTTGTCACTGGTCTGATTTTTATTTGAATAATGAGACATTTCTCCAATTTCTCTCGCCACTAAAATAATATTTCAAAAATGTTTTCGGCTCAATTATTTATAGATCTAAATGCTTAGGTATTTCCACGAGGAGCAGCGGAGCAATTAAATTACTACATGTTAAGCACACCTTCTAACTTCGGATTATTATTCTTCTCCAATGTCTCTCATGACAAAAAAACAAAAGGTACTCTCAACTCAACTTATAGATCTCCGAAGTTATCTTGTCTCAGCTCAAGGTGTAAGTGCTGACGTTTCAACTAATTTATCTACATTCGGATAAAAGTGGGTCTAGATTTTGAAACGCATAAACAATTTTTCTTCTCCAATTTCTCTCATCACAAAAAAACAATAAAAGCAAAAGGTGCTCACGGCTCAACTCATAGATCTCCGAAGTTATCTTGTCTTAACTCAAGGTGTAAGTGCTGTCGTTCTAACTAATTCATCTACATTCGGATAAAAGCGAGTCCAGATTTTGAGACTCGTGACAATAATTATTCGTCTCCAATTTCTCTCATCACAAAAAAAGCAAAAGGTACTCTCGGCTTAATTCATAGATCTCCGCAGTACTCTTGTCTCAACTCAAAAAAGTACTGGAATTGTAAGTGCTGTCGGCTCAACTTATTCATTTACATGCTGATAATATCGGGTAAAGACCATAAATAGCGTGAAATTTCATCACTGAACGGAGCTACTTTCATTTGAAAAACTTGGACTATTCTCTAATTTCTATCACAATCAGTGAAGTAAATCTGAAAATATTTTCCGCTCAATTTATATATTTGAATGCTAGTGTGTTTCTAGTAAGAGTCGCAAGAAATTCAATCACTATATGTACGGCATGGAGGAAATGTATAGGACGAAAAAAATTGGACGAAAATTCTTGAAACCCACGGCAGAGCTCCTCTTTCGGATTAAAATAAATTCCTCCACTTGTTCTCATCGCAAAAAAACTAAACATACTCTCCGTTTCACTCATAAAACTAAGTTCTCTTGACTCAACTCAAAAATCTACTGATTGTAAGTGCTATCGGCTCAACTCATTCATCTGCATACTGATAAAATCGGGTTTAGATAGTGTGTAGCGTATTCTTTAGTCATTGAACGTTAAAATTCCCATTTTTTAAGGAACATCTGACCTTCTCAAATTGTTCTTACAAGCAAAATAAAATTTAAAGAAGTATTTCAGACTCAACTCATAAACCTGAATGCTAGTATCTTTCGATAAGGAGTTGGCGAGAAATTTACTCACTGTGCGTATGTTCGTCTCCGATTCCTCTCGTCAAAGAAAAATTAAAAAACGAAAGGTCTTCACTATTGGCTTACTTCAATTGATTTCGTCTCATTACCAAGTGCAGTCGTCTCAACTCATGAAACTACATGCTCAGAATCGGGTTCAGAATGTAAATAGAGTAAAGGCCCGTTACTGAACGGTCCAGTTTTTTACTTCAGAAGCCTTGTGAATTCTTTTCTCATTTTGCTCATTTGCAAAATGAAATTTAGGAACTACATTCGACTTAACTAATTAATCTGAATTTTAAAGTGTTTTAATTATGAATATTACACAATTTTGTCACTAGTTGCTACAGTTGCTGTCGAATGCGTTTACATTCTCCTCTCGTGTCTCTTGAATAAAACAAAAAATTAATGAATGATAACAAACGAAAAAACGCATTATGTTTACTTCAGTCTTCACTCATATGTTTACTTTCGACTGGACTCATGAATCGGCACGCTTATCATAAACAGCATGTACATTGTACAAGCATACATCTGAACTCATTTTCTGACTCATCTAAACGTTGAAGTAGCTACCAAGTCTTCTAAAATTTCTGTCTCATTTTTAAGTGCGTTTGACTGAACTTGTTACGCAAAAAAACAAATTAGCTCCATGCTCTCAACTAAACTCAAAGAACTACTTTGATGACGATACGCTTACATCATTGGCAGGAACAGTCTTCAAAATTGTTTTTGAAGAACAAAACTCGATGCAGTTGTCAGACCTAACGGAATATCTTAGTAGGCTCCTCTTCTGAAGTAAAAAGGAACAATTCCAGGTAAATTATCTTCCGTGAGAAGAAAAAATGAGGAATCAACCTGCGCCAAAATTGGAAACGCCCTAACATTATAAACGAAAATCTATATAATTTTCCGACGTTCCCTCCCGATATTTTGTCCATTTGACAACTTGGCGGCGGAACCACTACTACTCACTCAAGATTTCCTCAGTAAAAGATATGCTTGAAATGATAAAAAAAAATGATTGCAGGTGAGGAGGGAAAACTAAGGAACAAACAGAACACAAATGGTCATGACAAGATAGAGAAGAAGAGGTTAAATGAAGGATGCATGCTTCTTCTTAAGACAAGGACACAATCACATGCACCTCACTCTCACCCACTCACACCCACTCACCCTCCCTCACTCACACCCACTCATGCACCCTCACCCACTCACGCACCCTCACCCTCACTCGCACTCGCACTCACACGAACGCACCCTCATCCTCACTTACACGCACGCACGCTAAGCTTAACCTAAACCTACGCCTAACCTAAACTAAACCCACCCACCCAATCCCACTCTATTTCCCATGACCTCAAGCCCGGCCCGAAGTAATGGAGCTCTTGCGTGTGTCAAGAATTTGCGATTGAAGAACTGATTCCTATGTAAAATTTTGCGAGAAGCACGATGATGCTACTGGTTTCCTCTAAAACAAACTCTGACACTCAGTAAAAGCTCTTAAAGTTGAGGCCGTAAAGAAGGGGATATCCCACGCTACGCTGAGAGTCTACCTTTATGCCTAGTGAAACTCTCCATACAAAGATAAGAGCAAATACATTAACAGGGTCGCTGGGTTCTCAGTTTTGGAGTCCCCACACAAAGTGGCAACCCTGCTAATGTATTTGCTCCCTATCTTTGATGGAGAGGTTGATTAGGTATAGAAGTGGACTCTCAGCGTAGCGTGGGTCGTTATCCCCCTCTTTACGGTCTGAATTCTAAGAGCTTTTACTGAGTTTTGGAGTTTGTTTTGGAGAAAACCAGTGGCATCATCGTATTCCTCGCAAAATTTTATGTAGGATAATGTACTTAAATCGCAAATCCCCTACATATGCAAAGGCTCCATTACAGCCCGCCCTCATGTGGGCAAATAAGTTGGACATAGTGATAATTTGGACATTTTCGGGCGAACGGAGCATTGCAACTTCGGATCCCAAAAGCTCACCGGGATATTGTTCCCATTGTGTCTACAAAGAGCCTTTACCTATCGGCCGGACCTTTG
>NW_017547114.1:4510750-4522718 GCF_001854935.1 Bemisia tabaci
TGAAAATTTGACACCACTGGGCAAAAAAAAAAATAAAAATAAAAAAAAAATAATAATAATAATAATAATAATTCACGGATTAAGGCCGAGTAGAATCTGTTTCTGCAGATTTACTCGTCAGTTCCGTGAAAATTTGACGGCACTTGACGGTCAGACACGCTGACCACTTGGCAAAAAACAATAAAAAAAAAAGAAAAAAGAAAGGATGTCGTTAAATTGTGCATGCCTTCGCTGGAGAACCCCACATCGTGAATTTGACGTCCATGGTTTGCGGCGCCTGCAATATTGCAGATATACTTCACGCGTATCTACTCCTGGAGATAACTTGCGCGCTCATGCGTGTAAAGTGCAGCGCCCGAGACAGGATGCGCATTTGCGTGGACTTTAATCAACTGCAGGCGTTTATGTTCTTGCATGTGGACATTCTGCGATACCTTGCATTGATTCATCATAAATCTGCAAAATGACGTTGACTAAGCTGCATATTACTTGGCCGTAATTCGACACAACTCCGTCTGAAGATCTGCACTTTTTGTGGCGGCTTGAAAACAATGAGCGAAATACGTCTTCCTGGAGTTACAATACCAGCTTACCGCAAAAAGTTTTGGAGTTGGTTCCTCCAGGTAGGCATCGGAGAGGGCGCTCAGCTAAGAGGTGCATAGATGGCATCTAAAGAAAGATGGATAAATGCCAGCTTCCGGAAGATCTCTTCCATGATGCAAATATTTGTCGAGAATAGCAATGATGTGGTTCACTTTCAGCTTTATGTTGAGACTATTGGCACTGTGAAACCGAAAGAAATTGTTTTCATCTGATGATAAGATAGTGTGAAGCTCTCGGCCGAAACTGTTGCAGCATTGAGAGAACCATTCTGCTGGAAAATATTGATGATATGGTCGATGTTGAAAATTCAATCGATACTGTTAGCAAAAAGGAGAAAAAGGTTGATCTGAAATGCTGACGATGGGGTGTATCTTGATTACCGAATTTAATCTCGATTAGTTACAAATAATTCATCAAAAATCACAAGGACATGAAAGAATAGAAGGCTTCTGCTGATAATATCCAATGAGTTAGCACCATCGGATAAGCTGAAGTAGCCGTAACACGATCATCTTCGTAAATCAGTAGGGGTGGAAGAAAACAAAACTGCATTCCGCATAAATTACATTGTGGATTATGCATTTTGCTAGAGGAAACTGGTTGAAACGAACCACCAGTTTCAGGGTTCGTAACAGAGTCTCGGTTTCAGCCGATGATGTATGATGATCCAAATGTGTCACTGAAGTAAGAATTTGACTGTTTCATTAAGTAAAATCTGCGTCAGGTCAAAACAATGCTTGATATATGCTGGACATAAATTGGTTCGGCTTCACGTCGGCAGGGTTTGTTGACATCGAATCAAGCAACACAATACAAAAGTCGAGTCCAAAGCGGTAAAAAATGGGATTCGCAATGGCAGAGCAATAAAGAGGCCCACATACAGCTTACGTGGGCAACAGGCGGTTACATAAAAATGACGCTGATCAGTACAGAGATCAACGAGGTTATTCAGCTTGAAATCGAACTGCATTGATTATAAAAACCCCGCTTCTACCTCGCAGTAAAATCAGCGATCAAGTTTAGTGGGTTTTTTTTTTNTTTTTTTTTTTTTTGGGGGGGGGGGGGTCATGCTCGTGACGTTACCAAACTGCGTGTAATGCAGAGAGAGCTTCCCTAGTTCGGAGCTGTTTTGAAAAACTTTAAATTAAAGAATACGAGTCATGCCGTCAAGCAAGTTGATCCAACAATTGAGATGGCTGCTCTAATAACCTCGTTGATAGAAATATAGGATAAAAATATCGCAATCAGATGCTATCATTAATGATGATCAAAGAAAAGGCCAGAAAAGGCAGCTAGAAAATTCTCATTTGTGGCACATTAAAAACAAAACTTGTGAGGCTTGGAGTGAATACTTTCAAAAGAAGTAAATTGCGCACTTCCTCGGTAAAAAGGCGTAGGAGGCTTCTAATGCTGCTAAGAATGGCAACGTGGGTATTTAATTACAAGCAACATTCAATCTGAAAGCTTTCGTATGAATTCCCGCGAATTTTTGTTCACTATTCTGTGGAAGCCAGTCGGCAGTGAAAGGATTGCATTTTCGGTTAATGCAATGGAAAATTGCCCAATCTTAGCAGCACTGCGCTAACCGTAAACGTCCTTTTACCGAAGAAGTCCTCGATGTGATAATGAGTGCTGCGAGGTTCGTTTTTACGGTTTATATTCTCACGTTAATAAAATTAAAATTTCTCTCAATTTCCTTTGAAAGAGACTGACAATGAGATTCAAAATAATCATGGATAAATTAAAAAGATAAAGTGAATTAATACGTTTTCTATTATACGTGTTATATGGCTATTAATTTGCCGCATAGCGGCCAGGGTGCATGGCCCCGTGGCCCCCTGAAAATGAATATTTTCCGACTAGGAGGCAAAATGTTGGATACGGAAATTAGAATTTGTCTACTTCAAATTTTTGTTGTTCTTAGTTGTTGATTTCAAAACGACCAGCGGGGCGATTATTGAAACTATGTCAGCCCGACACGACAAGACATAGCCCTATCTTAACCATGCAATATATCGCAAATCGATGTCTTATCGGGCTGGTTTAAATTTCAATAATCGGCCCGCTGATCTATGAAAAAGGAACTTATCGTTGGAGGGGAAACTTGTCCTTTACTTCTTGCAAAAATTTAAACCACGTGCTCATATGTCACGTGTCAAGCGCATCAATATTTGAGCTTTACTATCAAACTTACGCCAAAATTCAGTGTTACCATTTAAGTAAAATTTGAATATTTGGAGAATAAGGTTCTTCTTCGCAGATCCGGCAACTGATGAATTAAAAGAATTTACACTTTGATACGTTTCACGCGTATTGATTTTCTTTAACAATTAAAAAAAAAAAAAATAAATAATGAGTAATAATACAGTATGAGAGCAATAATTCGTTCTCTTTACAGTCCATGGGAATTGTGATCGTTAGCATGAAACGAAACATCATTAATCGTAAAATACACCGCGGGGCCCAACAACCAGTCTAGGTTTCTTCAATTAAAAACTATTGGGATATTTGGTATTACTTTTTTTTGCGACTTAAAAACTTAGGATCACTTTTTGCAATTTGGAACTACTTAAAAGCAAATGCAATTTTGCTTCGATTCACAACTTCTAAGTTCACAATAACTTATAAGAAGCAGGTCAAAACGTGACATTAAAAGTGCAAGTATCTCATTTAATTCATTAGTTAAAATGTAATAATAGAAACTATTAGAAACTCCCAGGTCACACACTACCATTACAGTATGAAAGAAGTTGTGTAATCTCGCAATAGCAATGCAATGCAAGCAATTTTTAATGGCAAATCGCGATTAGTTCATTTAATGACCTTCATCCTTATGACATTTACCTACTAATTGCTCTTACCGCCGGTTTCGTCTCTGCCCGCACACAGTGCGGCGATTTCGGCCCGACAATGAGAACAATACTGCCGTGTTAAGGAAAAAAGTCGTACGACCCTTTAGATAGGGCCACATTTTCTTCAATAAGTGTAAAATTTTAATCGGGAAAATTCTGAATATTCTTTTTTTACAAATTTTTCAAAGAAATGTGTCCGCGATTTAATCTAAAATATCTGAAAATTTCAAGGAGAACTGTGCAGACCTTTCCTCACAATTACATGTTCTATTCGATGAAATTAGTTAACTCTCAAATGTTGATACGGCGTTTTTTCTTGGCACGGCAGAATCAATTCGAACGCGTATCTAGGGCATTCAATCCTTATGATATCTACTTACTATGGGGTCGTTCATAAATTACGTGAAGTTCTAGGGGGGAAGGGGGAGGTCGAATAATGCGTTACGCGATTTTTTTAAACATACTAAAGAATAGGGACTTACGTCACAGAAGCTTTACAAAAGGGGATGGGAAGGGAGGGGGGGGGGTCCAAAATTCCGAAAAAAAAATTTGAAAAAAAGCGTCACGTAATTTATGGACTAATTAATGGATCCCTAATTGCTCTCACAGCCTGTTTCGTCTCTGCCCGCACACAGTGCAGCGATTTCGGCCCAGCAATGATAGCAATATAAACCTTATTATAAAGTGTTTGAATCTTTTGAAAAGCGACATATTGTTGATGACTTTTATAATCGTTCGCAGCCAAAATCTATGGGAGATGGAGCTCTTAAGAATGCATGAATTCAACTACGTCGAAAGCAGTGCACGATAATGGCCCACAATAAGACCTTAAAGAAAGTTCCGCCGACAGCCCCTGGCGGGTAGGCAACCTTATAAGAACAAGTGGCTGCACAATGTGCGATGTGCGGAGGGTTGACAACGAATTGTCTAATTCTAATGAGTAATGGTGTTTCATTTTTAATTTGGTCCTCCTACCATTCGAAATATTTCAACAACCGTAAATGCGTGTACAGACATTATCCTCATACTAAACTGAGGGGAAAAACTGGGGAGGAAAACGAAGAATCTTGATAATGAGTCATTGTTGGTCCTGATAGACTGGCATAACATTCTGAACATATTATAAATTAATATGCACATTTGAGTCCGTTCCTGATAGAATAATGAATATTTAAATTGTGATCTTGCAAAATGAGTTTTCAAAATAGTGAGCCAATTATGAGAATAATTTAATTTGAAAGAGAAGCTACTCACGAGTGAATCTAAACGAACATCTGTATGAGCTTTCATTGAATGACGGTGGAAGGCCGGGATTGTAAAATGCTCTCTTCGGAACTATATTTACGCTTGAAACCTAGTAAATTTTGTTCAGACTTGAGGTGGATGATTTCATGAGGACCGCGAATTAAGATCGTATCAAGCGAAGTCTTAAAACTTCGGCATAATAAGACTCAAATTCATCTTGGTTGGTACCCAAATTATATGTGTGACGGTTTTTTTGAAGACAGTCAGCAGGATTGCAGTATTATTCAAATACAGATTTAAAGCTCCAAAAATTGCTTATTCTCAACCCTTAACATTGAAATGTAAAGCACGCACGATGCAAAGAAGCAACCGCATAGAAACTTACATGTCAACGTTCGTATGTATGACCTTAGAACTTCCTAACCTAATCGCTATCGAGAAAAAATGGCTCTAGTAATAATTTTCACGGTCGGACCCAATCCTGGGACTTAAACAAGGATTACGATCTATATCAAATAGTACACACCTTTCTAGAAAAAAGCAAGGGCTTACAATGCGAAAAAATTGTGCCCCTGTCGGCGCACGTTCGAAGAATATGGGCCTTTTTAAATACTGAGAAGAAATCGACTTAGATTGGAGAAATTGACTTATTTGCGATGCGATAAAATGTAGACTATGCTCAATAAATCGTTCTAAAACACATTATCAGACTTGTAAGTAGCCAGGGCAATCTACTATCGGTTTAATTCGTTAATTTATTACGACGATGAGTATGGCTATTCACGCCGGGGTCTAGGAGACCACATTAAATTTTGAGATTTAGATGCTTCAAAAGTTTTAAAATTTTAGTAGTGACTTTTGAGTGGGCGTCTAATGTATATCATAGCTCAATTTTTTTCTTCTCTTTTCCTTTCTTTTCTTTTCTCTCTTCTGTTCTTCCACAATCAACAGGGAAATACAGTCTCCCTCGACAGACCCATGAATTGTATAGCACTTCAAAATTTTCTTTAAAAAAATCATGTTTCCAAACAACATGAATGACTTCTGTTGCTGTTAGTGAAATTACACATATGAAACTTTTTGATAAGTTCATTAAAAGTTAATATTGAAAAAGCTCGATTATTTGAAAATTACATGAAGATTTAAGAGGAAGAAAACAATAAGATTCATAGTCTTTATTTCGCGATCATTATTAATTACTTTTAAGAAACTATGGTAAATTTGAACAAGTGTATGAACGAATGTAGCCGGTGAAAAATAATCGCCATGATGTAGAGTTTTCCAAGGGTTAGAAATTGAGGAGAAAAAGCATTTGGCTAAATACTGGCAAAAGAGTCATACTCAGAGTCGTTCTTTTGGAGAGGCCCCTATAGTTTAAAATGTGATTAAACCTTTTAATTGCATAGCGTTGCATGACAGTAACCAATGTTTTTTTTTTTTGGCTTCAGTCTCCTCTGACATTAAATTGCATTTAGCAAAAATGGTTTTTAGGGAGGATAAAAAGTCTAATCTCCACAAAAAGGGGGGGGGGATGTATTGCTAAATTGGGACTCCACCTATTCCTATAATCCTACAAGTACTGAAAAAAGTAGTTTTTATCTCTAAAATCGGTGCCTGATTCACGCAATGAAGGGTTAAAGATAGATTCGCAAGGAGGTAGTTAGGGTAGAATCGTAAAAATGACAATTTTTAAGAAACTAAAGTAAAATTTATGAGCTTAAATTAGGATAGATTATTAATAGATGGATTCGACTATACCGGTATACCGGAATGACTCAACGTTTTGGGTGTAAGACTCGATCGCGTTGCAGCGAAAATTACGTCACGAATAAGTTTAACCACACTCGGCTTGTAAAGCAAAATTATGTAACTCTGACCAAACGTGAGTTTTCCTTAAGCCATACTCTGAGTCAAAAATGTGAATTAATATGACTGGATCGATGGGACCGAAAGGAGTACTTTTTTCTGGACCAGTAAACACTCTGACTTAAGCCCCCCGTGCTACGTGCCTGCTGGTCAAGAAACAACTATGAATCCTGGAGTGTGTCAAAGGTCATCATCAGGGGCGGACTGGCCATGGGAGCGGGGAGGTCCCGAGTGGGCCCCGCGGCGAATTTTTTTCGAGTCATCGTTTTTTTCCCCGTAATTTTGTAATTTTCCTATCCTTTTCTGTCACTAGAAGGCCCCAAAATCCTTGAAAATTTGTCTCTAAGAGACATGAAAGGTCGCCTAGAGCTATATGATGAAGGGGCCCCCGAAGAATCCTGAGAATGGGTTATTTTGAAGTTCAGGAACTGTGGAATCTCAACTCCAATAATGCTTAAAATTGCGTTTAAAAAGTGTGAAATTTTCAAAAATTTTCGGGGGAGGGCCCCCGGACCTTCCTAGAAGGGCCCCCGAACGACAGGAGGGGTCCCCACATTTAGGTCGCCTCCTAACTTTTCGACTACCAGTCCGCCCCTGGTCATCATGGTGGGTGCCTTGCAAAGACGTTGAATCACGTAGACCGTGCATCCTGTGTTACGGAAGGCGAAGCAACTTTTAAAAATTCGCATGTGCTGAGTGCGCACCGACCCGCATCGATGAGTTTGTGTGTCCCAGTTGCGCACACCTGCGCATGCGCAGTAGCGGCTCCAGTGAATTTTTGTCGGATTGTGAGGCTTTTTCCCTCGGTTAATAATTAGTTCGGAAAAATGAAACAATGCTATTCGGGTGTAAAATTATGTGTTCTAAAACTTTTCTTCTTCGGAATATTGTCTGAAAATGGACTCTAAACGAGATATTCGTGAAAAACCGAGCGCGGGCAAGAATTCTCCATTGCCTCTCTCCAGTCTCTTCGAGTGCTTGGGACACACGCTCTCTCCCCTTCCCCGCCCGTCCATCATGGGGCTCCGAGAGACTTGCTTCGCTCCGCCTGTACTAAACCGAGCCGGACGCACGGACTACGTGATTCAATGTCTTTGGTGCCTTGGTTCAGGGGCTAGAGGTGAAGTTCATATTAATAATCAGTGGCGTGGCGTGCTTCGCGATATATCGCTGTTCTACCATTTAAACCTATGGTAAAGAATCGATTACCAAGGTGCTCGTTGCGGACACCCTGATTATCGATCCTTTTCCATAGGTTTAAATGACATAACAATCGATATATCGCAAAGCACTCCACGCCACTGATAATAGTCAGTGGCGTGGCGTGCTTCGCGATATATCGCTGTTCTGCCATTTAAACCTAGGGTAAAGAATCGATTACCAAAGTGTTCGCGGCGAACACCCTGATTATCGACCCTTTTCCATAGGTTTAAATAACATAACAATCGATACATCGCAAAGTACGCCACGCCACTGATAATAACTTAGGCCCCAGAATATAGTTCCGCTGATCCCGGATCCGATTGGGATCCGGGTATTTTCGCCGCTACTTGCATCTCAGGGCCAGGGAGTGCAACGCAACCCGCCACCCGTCAGGCCCGGCGAGGAGATCATCCGCAGACCCTCCCAGACCGGCCCAACCACCCATGTGTGGATCTGGACCTGACCGAAAAAAACATGCCACAAGCACATAGGTTACCCAAGGCTCCCGTGACCGTGACACGAGCATATGACGGTCTTTCCGCTCAGATGGAGGTCATCAAAGTCCGTCAACGAGCATTGATGGCCACCACCTGAATGGAAATTCCACCGTGATGTGTACGCGTCACGTGAGCCTTTGCGTCGCAGGAGCGTCCACAAGGTTCATCCGATCGTCGAATGGACGGTACGTCGAACAGCCCCCCGATCGCTCCAAGATCAGAGCAACTGGCGGATTGCGCGACGGACCGGCTATCCGACAGTCAGATAAACCGTGAGGACGCACCTTCGTCGGTTCCTACGCTCCCTCTACACACAAACGCACCACAAATCGACCATTCACACAATCACACGCACACAAACCATTCACAAAATCACATGCACCCTCCATACACATACACACACTCACCCTTCCTCACAAATGCACGCGAACACAACACAACATGAGAACATGGTCGTCGCCCGATTCCCTCCGAAGGTTCTCTCTCGGATCCGATCCTCTCCTAGTGGATTAAGTGCAAGTGTAAAAGAGACATGGCAACGTCGCAGCAATGAAAACAGTCAAAACCTAAGAAAAATATAAACGCACCAAGGTGTTGAGTTGTGCAGCAGTATTTCGTAATTATTGTTGATGGACGGGACTTAAATCTGATTTTTCTTTAAAAAAAGTTGATTTGGCGGACGTGAGGGGCCTAACCACAGTCTGTCATTGATTCAAAACGGGGGTAAAAGGACTGCATCATTGTGACACGCTGTGGGCTATTTTGATTATCGAAAACCCCGTTCAGTGCATTTTTCCGCTGTTTCAAATCGATGTCAGGCTGGTCAGGTCCTTTACGCCCGCCAAATCAACCTTTTTTCCTTTCTCTCTCTTTAACTCTCTTTTTACACTCTCGGTTTCTCTCTGTATCTCTCTGCATCTCACTGCATATCTCTGTATCTCACTGTATCTCACTGCATCTCACTGCATATCTCTGTATCTCACTGCATCTCACTGCATATCTCTGTATCTCACTGCATCTCACTGCATAGCTCTGCATCTCTCCGTTTCTCTCCGTTTCTCTCCGTTTTTCTCTTTTTTTAAAGGAAAAATCAGAGTTAAGTATCATCTATCAACAATAATTTTGAAAACCTGTTGAACAAGTCAACATCTTGAGGACTTCATTTTTTCCTTGTATTTCAAGTTTTAACTGTTTTCATCGCTGCAATGTTGCCATCTGTCTGATACACTTACAATTAATCCACTGGGAGGGAGTCAGATCCGAGAGGGAATCTTCGGCTGGGAGAAAACAAGAGCGGCAATATGAATGGCGGTCTGAGTAGCGCCCCCTACTTCTGCGAGCCGTCTCTGATTGGCTGATCCGTCTGGTGCCCTCTTTCTGGGGCCCTAAAGAAAAATAATACGGGATATATTTATCATCAAAAATATCTCGAAAACGTGGAAAAATTAATGCGTCGGAGATTTCAGAAACCGATTCTTCAGATTTTTTTTAAAGAGATTGATGGGTTATGCATGAGACTTTTCTCTCAAGCACACCGAACACTTGGACCTGGAATTTAGTTTCTTCACGACAACAAGTGTCAAAATTTCAAGTTGAAAAAACGAAATTCCGGGTCAAATTGTTCAGAGTGGCTGAGAAAAAAGTGTCACGTATTACCCACCCATCAATCCCTTCAGAAAAATCTTGAGAATTGATTTTTAAAATTTCCGTAGCAAAAATATTACCTTGTTTTCGAGATATCTACGATGAAAAATGAACCCCGGGTTATTTTCCATAAGAGCCGTAGGAAGTGAGCACCAGGCGGTCAGCCAATCAGAGGAGACTCTCAAAAGTAGGGGGTGCCACTCAGCCCGAAATTCATATTGCGGCTCTTGTATTCTCTTTGAAATTGGGAGAACATCCACTTACAAGTTTAAGTCAACAAAAGAGACATGAATAAAACATAAAAAACTTTGGCATTTTGAACAAAACTAAATAATGAACATTTTTGTAATATCAAATGGGGTGTGCAGCAAACTACAAAAAATGACAAATTTAAGATGACCAGGCACGGATGCTTGAGGGAATCCAGTACCATTCGAATCAATGCCCGTTATATGGTCGAAAGATTCGAATGGTACTGGATTCCCCTAAGCCAAGTGACTGGTCCTCTCTTGATAGTTTAAGGTGATTCGTCAAACTCAAGTGACGTGGTCGACCTCGCATGCGATAAATCTCATCGATTGGGTCAAAAATCTCAGCAGATTTTGAATTTTCAGCAAAAAAAGGACGATGGCCCCTGCGCATGAGCCTAAAGAATCATTTTAAACCCCAAAATTGGCACAATTCAGAGAAATAAAATCAGAATAGTGTCAGGAAAAAAACCTCGCATTTGATTCAGCTATCGATTTCTGTATCAAATGTGAGATTTTTTCCCGTGCACAATTCTGCTTTCCTTTCTCTGAATTTTGCCAAATTTTGGGTTTAGAATGATACTTTAGGCTAATGCGCTGGGGCTATCGTCCCTTTATGGCTAACAATTCAAAATCTGCGGACCTTTTTGACCGAATCAATGCGATATATCGCAGACCAGTTCGACCACGTGACTTGAGCTTGACGAATCACCTTGCGAAAATGAGGGAGGGAAAAAAGAGGAAGACAGGAAGGAATAGCGTGGATAAATGACACTGAACTGTGAGGAGCTTGAGAGTTAAAGGTCATGCAAAAGAATAGAATCGAAAAAGGATAAGGTTAAACGGTGAATGCAATGGGAGAAAAAGTTAACTGATAAGAGAAGGGCTATAGGGAGGAATCAGGTGCTGATTAGAGGAAGGTGAAAATAATGAGGCAAACGCTTGACATGCATTAGAGGAAAAGTTGAGGCCGCAAATTACAAGTGCGGGACAGAAGATCGGCCAACAGTGCCTTGAGGAATTTGGATTTTGTACACCTCTTTCACGTCTGAGACCCGAGTGAGGGAACTGGTTCCAATGAAATGCTAATTTTTTTTTCTTCGTTTCGGCCTTATTTTTTCGGCTTCAATAGGTAATTGTTTTAAAATTCGGGCTGAAGTACAGTCTAGGGACTACTGACCATATTTTAGACTTCAGTACTGGATACCTGCGAATTTTTGAACGTCACTAAAGGCCTACTACCTACTCGTTGAAAATAATTGGGACGAACCAGATCGGCACCGACAGTCTGGTCTGGTGAACGAAAATGTTCAAAACAGGGTAACGTACAAAAATTATGGAGAACATTTGTTTTCAAAAGAATGTACGTAACTGTCCATCGGGAACTACAAGAAGGAAGAAACGACTGAACAAAAATGTTCGCAAATGTTCAAAGAAGAAAGAAGCATCATTTGAAAAATCAGCTATTTGTATTTCACATCCTTCCTTCTAAACGAAAATCCTCATTAAGGTGATTCGATGGACGCCATATTTTGTGTCAGAACGGCATGCGATATATCGCATCAATTGGTTCCATATTTTCAGCTACTCGTCATTTTTCTCCTATTTTGAGATCGCAATTTTGTTGTCAGGAGTCTACAGCACTCACTTACCAATTTTAACAAAGAAATTCAACGTAATAAAGGCGTGGTTTTTTCAGAGAGAAAATATCGCATTCGAGTGCAGTTTCTATATCAGTATCGAATGCGATGTTTTCTCTCTGAAAAAACCACGCCTTTATTACGTTGAATTTCTTTGTTAAAATTGGTAA
>NW_017547114.1:4524401-4576252 GCF_001854935.1 Bemisia tabaci
ACTTTGTGCGATAAAATATTTCATATTGTTTTAGAGCACATATAAGGCTCAGATCAGTCCATACTTTTCTTTTTGATTTTACGAAGATTCTGAATAAAAAATGCAAAAGTTAAAGAAAGAAAAAGGACGTTATGTGCTCCTTCAAGGACTTTCCATTCACGAATGTAGCGTTTGTTGGAAAGAGCGAACGAACCGCTTGGGCTCCTACAAAACTACAAGAGGTTCACATACACACATGCAGTGAATGTTGTATCACTCGTTTATGAAGGGGCCCACATTCGATTTTCAGTAAAGTATAATTTTTTATTTTCCTTTAGCAGTAATAAGAAAATTTGGTTCAACAAGTTTAAGACTTTGGCCGGATTCTTTACCCCTTAGAATCTGAAAGTTTTTTGGGGTTTTTTGTAGTTTTTTCCTACACTTTTCAAAGCAGACAAAACTTGCCCGAAATCATCATCTGAAGGTACAAATGTAAGACACAATGTCAATGAAAAATTCATATTATTTCCATCGAACAACCTAGGAATTCTCAGATGAGAGAAAGGTAGCGTGGTGAGTCTATATTGGCAACCTGAAATGAGAAGGTACAAAAATATTCATGGAAGGGCTTGGAGGCCAAGGCTCATTCAGAACAGTTTTTGAAAAAATTGAGATATTCATAAATTCATCTGAATCTAATTTGAGAGTAGGCATATTGTTAGAAAATTCACAACTAAAATCCAACTTTAAAGCATCAGAAAGTGAGTTTGAACTTCCTTTTCGCCATTAGGCCCCACGATATTTTGAAACTAGAAACACGTATATTTCTTTGAATAGAAAAAATTCAAAAAATTTCTGTGCGCTTTGTCCTCCAAGCCTCTCCATTTAAAAACTTAGCAAACTTTCCTTTCATTGGGTTGCGAGTATGAAAGAAGAGGAATGACTGAAGCGAGAAAGAAACAGGAAAATCACAAGGGTAGATCACATGACAAGTAATACATATTTACACCTTAGTTGGGCAGACTTTAAATCAGAAGTAAGTAAATTATCTCAAACCTCGATCACAGACCAAACCGTGATAAACAGAAGCAGTAGTAGCCAAAATTTCCCATCGAGAGAGCCCATCACAAGATTCAGTTCTGCGTGAAGTTGAAAAGCTTCGCTTTGAGAAACCGACGCGAAATGTCCACATGTCGAAACGAAATCACACCACGACAAACCGAATTTCCGCACGATTTAATTGCACGACGAAATACAAAACAACGCTGACGAAATCACACCACAATTAACCGAATTTCCGCACGATTTAATTGCACGACGAGATACAAAACGATGCGATCAAAATGAAAAACATGACGAGACGGAAGGCGAATCGCGCGATGCAGTTCCGAACTTCCGAACGCGTGTACAGAAGAAACCTCGAGGCATGGTGAATGAATTCAAGAAACAGAAGCGTTAAACACGGCACAGATTATAGACACACTTCGTAAAGATACACACGGGACTTAATTACCGACAAATGAGAAGAAAACTCAAAGGAAACTCTATTAATTGTGAAGGGATGTTGGGGAGCCACGGCGGCCGACGCGTGCGCGACCCGAGACGTTCACCGAATGCGACTCAAGTGAGGAGTGAGCGACGCTGGCTGGCCGAATCTTTTCAAGGACAGACTCGCTCTCAGTCTCGGGCGGCCGTGGCAGTGATCAGTTTTGCAGAGGGTAGCTTCCCGCCGCCAGAGGGGCTCGCGAGCTAGCCTCCGGCCGGCTTCCGAATTTTGACGATTTGCTCGCACCTTATCTGTTCTGTGATCACACCGTAAACAATGATGCCAGATTTTTCGAATAATCTTGTGGGGTCTCTCTCGAAGTAAACGACTTATGTACTTTATACAAACACAAATCTTCAATTATTTTATAATTTATTTCCTGCCGTTCAAGTCTTCCTTCTAAGTTACTCCTGTTAACTAATCCAAATCAAAATGTACTTACCTCTCTTCTCTCGCTCATTAAATGTCACACTGTTTTTTCACACTCACATTTCATTCAAAATAATTGAATTAGATCTAAGATGTATACACAAATCGTTATCGTTGTTGGGGGTTTCGTCACTTAAATAAAGAACTCTACTTGTGGCTGTAAGTCGTTTCCTTGACGCAACGATTTTTTTTTCCTCAGCTCAACGAAGAACCGCCAATAAAATAGTTTTCCTTGTTGGAAGGAATCAAAATATCCTCGATACATAATTAGTAGGGTGCATCATGAGAATTTTTTCATTATTTTGTTTGAAATTTTTAGATAATTTAGATCTGATTGCGAAGAAAATTCTCTGAAAAACGAGAGGATAAATCTTCACAGATTTCCCCGAAAATTCATATTTAATCAAGGGAAATTTGATAACATCTACAGCCTCATTCGGCTTTCCTCTAATTCGCATGGCAGCATTCTGGTAAAACCTGATTCCAATCTTGAATCGGTATACGGTCGAATTCAGCCTCCTCATAAATTTTCAACGAGTCCAAAGGATAATAATGTTCGACTGCAGCAGCCGGGTTGTTGAAACTTCAACTGGCTATTTCGGCACAAGACATATAGCCCTATCTGCGCCGTGTAATATATCGATTTTCGATTCTAGTCGTGCCGACATAAATTTCAACAATCGGGCTGCCAGGCTGACTTTAATTATAGGAGCATCTCAAAACTCTGAAAGTAAGGCACACAATCATATTCCGCGTTGTTCGGGGGAGTGTCGACCTAGCTAGAGGTTCAAGGGATGATAATTATTTTTCTGAGCCCCTCCCCCGGAAAATTTTGAAAATCCATATTATGTATGGTGTAATTTTAAGATAATTTCCTCAACTATACACACTGAATTCATTGTAACGATAATCGAGCATTCTTTCAATGTTCCTGTAATCAATATTATTAACTTTTTTAACATTTTGAATTCTTCTTCAGTAATGAAAACACTAAGAATGTGAGGATTTGCAGGAATCACATGAATGAAGGACAAAGTATAGTTATGTATTAATGTTAATATACCTGAGTTTTACAATTCTGGAAAAAAGGGGAGGAGCACTCCCCTTCAACGAAAATATTACATGAAACAATATGTCTTTTCAGACTCAAAACATTTCTTTGAAACGTTGAAACTTGCACTAGCGTCGTCGGCTCAACTGAAGCGTTGAAATTACTCATAGAAAGCACCCCCACCCCGATGAGGCCCTGGGTTTTCTCGGCGATCAATCGGCGTGCTTTCTCGGTAGGTCTCTTATCTCTTCATTAGAAATAAAAAAGAAAGTCTGCTCTAGGACAATACTACTCCAAATAGCACAATGCACGAAAAAATTGCGCTTTAGTTCATTTCAACTTCAACCAATCAACATTTTCCCCCATTTAGCTAGGTACCTACAGTTTTTTACAATCAGCAAAATTCACGTACCACTTCAATAAAAGAGTGCATTATTTTTCTTCGTGTAATAAGAATCATTAAACATCAGCTCTGAAAATTTGCAACCTGAAATACACCTTAAATTGTAATTTAATTGATACAAATTAACTTTTGGTGTTCGTAATGTTGCAACAATTTCCAACACTGTAAAATGGGAATTTTTTGCGACCCTGAAATTTGTTCCAACCTGGTACATTGGGTAGTGAAGGAATAGAGCAAATATGAATTATTATAGCAGTTAATTATTAGGAAAATAATATTGTTTCTTAGTTTTCAATTCGTTTCAAATCATACAAGAAACTTGTTACGTTCTTACTCGTTTTGTGGAAAAACTTCATGATAAAGTTCACCCGATTCAGGGAACCGAGCGCGCGTGGTGAGATGCTGCCTCCGCTCCGTCTCAATTGGACTGCATTTTGCAGTTTGGATTTATAAATGCTGGCTCATCTGAAAAAACACCTATGTGCATAGAGAAACTAATGGCACATATCTTCTTTTTAAACCGGGCCGGAATTTGTAGTTCCTATCCTAATTGCAAAATGCAGCCCAATTTACCTGTGACAGCCTGTGGGAGGGGGAGATCGCATAACGCCGCCCGCACGCTTTTACACCAGGAATCGCCGAATAGAATGTGCTCTCATTCTCAAGGTTGCGGAAGGTTGCAGTAAAACTAAAGATATATCACATCTGGATATTTTTCTGAACACTCTCATGTAAGTTTCATGCCGTTCCGTGTGGTGCGTCACTTTTGCGGCTCTACTAAAGCCAGGAAAAGTAAACAGTCTTGTGCACTGCTTTCAATGAGAAATTATAATACTTAAATATTGATTTTGGAGAAATCAACGGTCATATTTCCTTTCTCTGGCCTTTGGCATCTTGTTTCATCCAGAAATGACACTTTTTCGCCACGAAGTACTCTAAAAAAAAGCAATACAGGCGCACCACTCCTGATGGCGAGATTGAGGCGGGACGTTTACCGGCCGCAATCCCTACACCGAAAAAAATAGTATGCTGTTTTAGCACCTAGGATGTTAAAAATGTGTCTGGTGATCTCAAGATGCTGCCTTAACCGCCTACAGAGTTAAAGTTGCATTCACAGGATGTAAAGTTAACTGCGAGGGCAGTAAAGACAACAACTCCGGATCACCAGACACATTTTTAACATCCTAGGTGCTAAAACAGCATATTATTTTTTTCGGTGTATCATTTTAGAGACCAAAATATTTATTTTGGTGATAACCACGATAGATACGTAACGAGTGGGTGCCTGTGGACCCGCTCTGACCATAAATAACACCATTTCTTGACTTGATATAAGGGGGGTTTTGAGCGGCTAGATTGGGGTTTTGACACACTGTGCGCCGGTGATGATTTTTCATGTCAGTAACATGTATCATCAGAAATGACACGTGTTTTTATAAAGCATAAGTACTAATGGTTCGAGTGGCGCAAGTGTTAACAGGTTGCGTGCCACAAAGCTAACCGAGGCCAAACCATGAAGAAAAAAAATCAGTTCGTGCACAAGTCATCATGTCTATCGATGAGTTTTCCGGGAAAAAAACCCCAATTCTGCGTCACAGCAAGCACTAGAACGTGTGCCTGGAATTCTAATCGTCGCAAGTGCAACTCAGCTTTTACTTGCTATCGCCGAGATCAAATTGACTTTTTCCAGAGGGGTTGCTCCTTGATGCGGGAATCTTACTTCATTTACTCAGGTAAAGCAATGATTTAATGAGTACCAATTATTATCAAGGATGTTAGTTATTGTTTCTGAATTATACATATTCTTTGTTACTCACCGTAAGTTTCATGCTTTTATTGCAGCTATTAGTCGGTTCATCATGCTAAATCCTTTAGTGACGTGGCGTGCTTTGCGATAAATTGATTGATCTGTCATTTAAACCCATGGAAAAGGATCGATAAACAGGGTGTTTGCAACGAACACCTTAATAATCGATTCTTTACCATAGAAGCAAATGAGGAAATATCGATAAATCGATCATTCACGCCTCGCCACTGACATATGACATCCTTACACGCCACACAATGGACCGAGTTAACTAGACAGGTCGGACAAAATTTGGAAACTTTCAAAGCTCGTAACTACATTATTACAAAACGTGGAGGTTTTAAAAGTGACCCCATTGGTTTTCTCGTAAAATTTACCATAATTAGCACCCCTCAAACCTCCAAATTTTACGAAATAATCATCTAAATTTGCAGTCTTAGTAAAAAAATACATGTCCGACCTCCGTAATTAACTCGATCCACCGTGCGCCGTTTTCGTAGATAGAATCCTCAGCGGGGATCGCCCTTACATTTTTTTTTCTAAAGCTGTTATTTTGACTTAAAGCGTCGTTTCTTGTCGACAAAATTTGGTTTTTTGACTTGAATAAGCATCGTTTTGCTATCGTTAAGTTTAAGTTAAAAAACGATGAAAAAACAACGTTTCTTTGACTAAAAAAAAACCAACAACAAAGTTTGTCGACAAGAAACGACGCTTTAGGTCAATATTATATCTCGAGAATTTTTTTTTCCAGTGCGCTCTTCTGGCGTAAGGGCGTATCTTACTTTCCACACTAGCCCCGGAAGGCACCTCATTGACAGCATATAGGAGAGCATCGAGAGCTCACGCTTCGCGTCATCGCTACTTCAATTTTTCAGATGCAGCACGGACGTCCATCAAGTACGAATAGTTGTATCTCTGCGCCGTCGTGAACGCGCATCCTTTCCCTAGCTTTATTTCCAAATTTTGTTTGTTTCCGTTTGTCTTATTCGTAATGGTGCTCCAAACTAGTAGCATAGAGTAGAGCATTGCGAGTTCACGACTCACGCCATCGCGTCTTATATTTTTCGTATGCAATGTGGACATCCATCTTGCGCGAATAGTTGTATCGCGTTTGCACTTTAGATGCCTCTTATTTTTTAATTTAGAGATAAATTAAGGTTAAGCTTGCCCAAGATATGGTATGGCATGTCGAAATCAATTGTCATTTTGAAATGGAACTATGTGAACACAAACCAGTGGAGAATTTCGACACACGTTATATGGGAACAGCAAAATCATCATCACATATATCGAGTTGATTTCGCAAGACAAGTCCCCCTTTCATGTTTATTAATATTAATTTAATGTTTTATTCAAAGGGAAAGTATACATATCCTAAGTGTCGTTTGAGACGTCGTAAATTGCAGCTATGCAATTTTCTTGCGTGCTCTTCACCTCATGTCATCTCTATAAGTTAAAACTAATAAGCCCAACGGTAATAGGACAAAATGGCCAAGGATAAATGTCCAAAGTCAAAAAAAGTCCATATCTAAGACAAGTCCAAATATCTGGAATGTCCAATAGCGGTATTATGGCCAAAAACAAAAATGCTCAAATGTGAAATAATTTGACCAAGGGGCAACATACGGAGCTTTAGCTGGAAGCTTATTCCTACATCAATATCCATTGGGATAATGAAGAAGCAGTGATATAGAGTTTTCCTAACCTGTGACTGGACTTGGGTCATATACACATACTAAGCATTGAGCGATTTCAGAAAAGTCGAGAACAAATGAGGGTATAATCAAACCAGGACAGAATCCTCGAGCGTCCAGCGGTATCAAGAATCTAAAGATGAAGACGATATTCCACGATATCCTAGGGGAATACAGCATATTATGCTCGAGTTAGCAACGAGTCGCAAGACGGAAGTGAAGAGAAAGTATGAAGAATTTCTACCAACAGGTAAATGGCAATATCAATGGATCACTAGACAAGGTACGAATTTAAGCATTCCGGTACATGTTTCTTAACCAAAATTTTACGTAGAACACGATTCGCGCAACGAAAATTACTGAAACCAACTCCTAACGAAGATATTAACCTTTTCATTTCACATTGGTTACGAGGAATTTGAACTGCCCGTTCACAAGAAACTCAAAGCTCTACGTGAGTCAAATCGCGCACGACAACCGACTCAGCAAGTTTCTTAATCGAGCAATATTCATTTCCCACCATGTGTTGTTCGAACTATAGGCAATTTGCTATAGCTGAACCAAAGCATCCAGATTGAGGTTGCCAGATTTTTACATCGCGCAGAGACTGTCATGATAACGTTTAGCGCGCGATGTGAATCACGTAAAGCATTGAGTTTTCATGAGCGGGTGGTTTGAATTCACGCATCAAGAATCATTAAATATCTTCGTCAGGAGTTGATTTTGGTAATTTTCGTTGTGCGTATCGTGTTCTACGTGAAATTTTGGTTAAGAAACATGTATCAGAATGCTAAAATTCGTACCTTGTCTAGTGGTCCATTATGACTAGCAGTAACCGGACATTTGGGCATTTTTAATTTTGGCGACGTTACGTTTTTGACGACATTTTTTTACTCTGGACATTTGTTTTTGGACATTTCGACCTATCATCAGTCCAACACATGGAACAATGCTGCGCCATATCAACGCACTGTGTTGGAGTTTTTTTGCTTGTTGTTTCTTTTTTTCATGAATTTTTTTAAATGTTGATACAGATGACTTTGGCGGCGATTCGATTTACTATTGCCGCATTACTGAGCTTCAATTTGTTCGTCAATGCATACAAGTATATTGAGATGGCCAGCCCCGTGACCACTGTCGAGCAACACGAGGCCGGGCAAGTAACCCTGTACCAATGCACGCTCACTGCGGGAATCACACAAAGACAAACTTTGGTATTTATATGAGATGTGATAGACACTCCGTTGCCCTTGAACAAGTAATACAATTAAAAAACACGATTTAAAAAACGGGCAAGAAGGCTAAAATTTCACGAATAAAACCAAAACCCTTCGGCTGAAAATTCAGCCATCCTCCGTTGGATAAATAAAAAGAAAAAGGGTGAAAAATCTAAAATAGTACCTGGCTGTACCTTTCAAAGCGAGAAATTTTGTTATCTACAATGTTATTGAATGCCTGGTAAAAATTGGCAGTAGAATCTGTGTTCCAAAATACCATAGACCTACGGCCGGCTGTAAGATTTCCAATAGCTTCTATAGCCGGCTACAAAATTTCTCATAGCTTTTTATAGCCGATGGCGATTAGGCAACTCACAGCCAGGCGATAAAGTGTATGCTAAACGTCACTAATTACGGATGCTAGGACTTAGTGAGTTTTTGGACCACTGCTTTCTTTTTGGGCCGTAGTATCTTGATTTATTTTGCGAGGAAAGCTCCGTACTTTTGATGGATGCCTGCCATTCCTAATATATTAGAGCGCCTTCAGTTTCGTATGATACTGTGCAATACCTCTGGTGTGAAATAGTTGCTTCAGACGCCGTGGCACGCTGCGGTGCGGCAGGCGGGCAGCCAGCGCGAAACGCGTATTGGCGCCTACAAACCTAACAGGGATACTTCACGCGTTGCGCAATGCGTGAAGTATCCCCGTTAGGTTTGCAGGCGCCAAGGCGTCGACGCTCCGCTTTGTGTTAGGCTCTAACATATAATCTGGCGGAGTCAGCGTTACTCAACTCATGATTTTGAAATGTTCGCACATCCTGTATGATTATTCTCGTTTTAATTGATGAAAAAAAATATGTATTAAAGGAAAATATAACGTGTGTTTTGTAAATATTAAGGTGGTCCCGTATCAAACTTAATGATTTCCGAAGCACACAAATTTCTACACAATTTCTTATAGCCTTTCATAATCGATGGCGAAAAAACAACAGCCAGGCGATAAAGTGTAAGGCCCGGCTATAGTAACTATAGCCCGGCTGCATAATTTTTTATCGCTCCGTAAAGCCCGGCCGTATGATTTTCTCCGCATTCTACAGCCAGCTATATAATTTTCTATAGCCTTCTTTAGCCGGCTATAAGAATTCCTATGGTATTTTGAAACGCAGCTCTTATCGCCAATTTGTACCAGGGTAACAACACTCTCGCTTTGAAAGGTACATCCAGGTACTATTTTAGATTTTTTGCCATTTTTCTTTTTATTTATCCAACTGAGGATGGCTGAATTTTCAGCCAAAACGTTTTGGTTTTATTCGTGAAATTATAGCCTTGTTACCCGCGTTTTAAATTTTGTTTTATGGTATATATAGTGATCGTCATAATCGAGTGGAGATCCACGGCGGAATGTTGAAATTGATAGACAAAGCGATACATATAGAAGACAGGCAGTACGGAGCAATCCTATTCGTCGAAACTGGTGGTTGTTCTAGACTAAGGGGGTAAATGTTGGACTATCATCTGTAGGGTCGCTCGTGGGTTGCCGTTAGTTAGTCTATTACCTACTTCGTGTGTCCACTGCAAACAATCACCTCCACCAATAGAATCCCTCCATACTTCTGTTGTGTCCTATCTATAGCTTCGTCTATCAATTTCAACAATCGGCGTGCAGAAAATACTTTTTTTCTCTACTGTTTTTTTTTTTTTTTTTTTTTTTTTTTCAATTCTGCGAGAAAGAGGATTTAAATTTGTTTTATGTGTAGTTAATTTCTCTATCTTCTTTTTTTATTTTGTTCTTTTATTATTTTTCTTAGTTTCTTAGTTTTACATTTATCATTTAATTTTTTTTTTTTTTTTTTTTTTTTTTGAAAACTGAGCATCTCTGGTATGAACATTAATTCGGATTGGCCAATGGCCAAAGTCAGCGATACACTATTACTTGATTCACACTATTCTTGATTTTTATTTTTTTTTTTGTCATCCTAAGAAATTTTCATTTGATTTTATTTATTTATAGAAAAATTCTCTTCTTTATTTTCCTCACGTAATTTTATTTCATTTTTGACACATAAAATAAAAAGTTACACTTTCCTTACCATACTTTTCGACTGTTTTTGGAGCAACCCATACTAACTCGATTTTATTTAACACTGACACTTTCAAGACTTCTTTGAAACGCTGTGGTGGAGGGACGGAATGTCTTCAAAGTCAGCAATCGCTCGGCTAACAAAAGGGTGTACCTGCACTTTGAGATGAGCCCGGGAAGATATTGAGATATATGGACGATAGAGTTCATCGCGAAGTGTACTGCCGTGCTAAGGAAAAACGCCGTATGAGCCTTCAGGCGTTGCCAAATTTCCATTTATAAAACACTTATTATTTCCTGGTAAACTTATAGAACTTCCAATTTTTCCGATGATGCTGTTTGTAATTTCACCTAAAGTTCCTGAAACTTTCAAGGGAAAATATTCATAAATTTCCTCAGAAGTAAAAATTTTATCAAAAGAAATTTGGCAACTCTTGGACGTTCATACGGCGCACGGTGGATCGAGTCAATGAGGGAGGTCGGACAAAATTTGGAAACTTCAAAAGCCTATAACTCCGTTTATACGAAATTTTGAGGTTCTAACAATGGTTTCATTGGTTTCCTCGTGAAATTTTCTTCTAGAAACTCCCCTTAAAATTTAAAATGTGACGAAATAAACATCAAAATTTGTGATTTATAGTCAAAAATTCCATGTCCGACCTCTCCAATTGACTCGATCCACTGTGCGGCGTTCTCTCTCAGCACGACAGTGTAGTTATGTCCTGTCAGGAGGATGACGTATCAGTCAGTATAATACGTGACGTCATGTGATGGGCCTGTTGCAAACATTTAGAGGGGCAAAAAGAAGAGGTTCCTGGAATAGAAAATGGCTCAGAAATCACGATGAGCGCAACGGGAAAGTCTGAAATACACTCCTATCTTCGCAATCTGCGTGAGTAATTTACGTCTTTTAAAGCTTCCCGCTTAAAAATCGATACTCCGACACAGGTGAACAATATGTAGAGGAGTCCAACCAACCCTTTACGCACCAGGATACTCCGCAAAATTCAACATGGCTGACGCTTCCGCGCGCAAGTCGTGAGTCTTCATAGTATAGAGGTCTGTATCAAGGAAAGGAAAATGGACCGCGTTAAACAGAAAGGAACCAAGCCACATCAGCTATTGCCAAATTTAATCGGGCAATTTAATTTTTTACATGAAAACGGTTGTGCGGATTTTTGTGCAAATTTCTATGAATTTTCTCCATAATACAAAGCAAATCCCCTAAAATTTTCAAAGGAATCCGCACAAACGTTCTCTCTCAAAAAATAAAATTCCCTTGTTAAATTTGGCAATAGCTGATGTGGCTTGGTTCCTTTCTGTTTAACGCGGTCCAAATGTAAATGTAAACACGCCGGTCGCCGCACAATGGATCGAGTCAATAGCAGAAGTCGGACAAAATTTGGAAACTTTAGACGCTTATAATTCCGTTTGTACAAGACTTTGAAGTTCTATAAGTGGCTTCATTGGTTTTCTCGTGAAATTTTCTTTAAGAAGCACCCCTTAAAGTCTAAAATGGGACGAAATAGACATAAAAAATTGCAGTTTTAGTCAAAAATTTCATGGCCGACTTATCTAATTGACTCGATCCACTGTGCGCCGGTTGATAAAATCCCGCCTCGTCACGTGTGTCTCTGAGGGTTGGCGTGGCCATGTTTAATATTGTGTAGCATCTTCGTCAGCAAGGGTTGGATGAGACGGGGACAGCACCTCTTACGAAATGTTCAACTGTGCCGTAGTATCGTTTTTAGAACGTGAAGTTTAAAAACAAAAACGCATATTTCTTTCGCAGATTATGGAGTTAGGAGTGTGTTTCAGACTTTCCCAACGCGCTCACCGTGATTTTTGAACCGTTTTCTACGAGAAATAACCCCTTTCTTAGCTCTGGCTGAAGTTCGCAACTTGTACATTTATGAACAGCTCCTAAACTGCACGGAAAAAAAATTGCTGATTCAACAATTTAATTGCTAAAAACAGTGAGTGCAATGTTTCAACGCAGATTGTACAACAAAAAAATGCTACTTTAGCCACCCCCGTGGTTGAATTAGTTTACAATGTGGTTAAATTAGTATACAATGTGGTTAAAGTAGCATTTTTTTGTTGTAAAATCTGCGTTGAAACATTGCACTCACTGTTTTTAGCAATTGAGTTGTTGAATCAGCAATTTTTTTTCCCGTGTGGGAATAATAATTTGCTGCAAAAAGAAGAATAAAACAAGTGCAAATTCTAAAATTCTGTGATTCGTCCAAATTTCAGTTCTTCTACCTCTGCGATACCTTGGCCTCAGAGATTGATAAAAATGTTGTGTATGCGAGCGTCAACTTTTACAGGACGTGGGCCCCTAAGTATATTATACCTGATGCAAGGATTATTATCGACGGTCTTTTCCAATTGGGGCCGAACTTGCCCCATTTGACGGTTGGGGATGAATTTCCCAGGCCTATGGGACCAACAAAGGGGTCGATTTTTGAGATGTTCGCGCACACAAATGATCTTGAACGACTGAAATCGTTACTCACCAAACATCTGACTCCATACTTTCCACAAGGTAAGGGGACATGTAAAGTCCAATGAAGATGTTGCATGTGTGAGAAATTTGCGATTTGACTGTTGATTCTTATGTAAAAGTTTGCGAGAAACACGATGGTGCCATTGGTTTTCTCTGAAATCAAATCCCAAGCTCAAAAAAAAGCTCTCAAGTTGAATACAAAATGGAGGGGATATCCCACGCTATCCTGAGAGTCCACCTCTCCATCAAGACAAACTCTCAGTGCAAAGATAGGGAGCAAATACATTAGCGGGGTTGCCGTGTTTGCAGTTTTAGAGTCCCCAAATAAAGTGGCAGCACTGTCAATGTATATTTGCTCCCTATCTTTGCATGGAGAGTTTGTCTTGATGTAGAGGTGGACTCTCAGGATAGCGTGGGATATCCCCTCCATTTTGGCCTCAACTTGAGAGCTTTTTTTGAGCTTGGGAGTTGATTTCAGAGAAAACCAGTGGCACTATCGTTTTTCTCGTGAACTTTTACATAAAAATCAACAGTAAAATCAAACAGACATCGAACTAAGAAGGCACATTTTTATTTTTTTAATTTTTCAAAAAAGGGGTCATGTTTTGGATACGCTCACAAAAGAATCCACCCCTGCCAAGGAAATAAAATCAAACAAATGGTTAAAAATAGAAAATGAAGCGAAAAATTTAGCTTCTCTCTGCTAAACTCAATTCAAATGTAGCCAAATTTAAAAAAAGATCAAACCAAAACTGACTTCATATCAATGAGTGCAGAAACAATCGTTTTAAGGTATGGATGTCCCAACGAGGGATATGTTGATATCCAAGACGCTCAATTATTACGGATTGAATGACATGAAGGCGTTCACTGACACACCGGATGTAGCAAAGGACTATATGGAAGGCTTCGTTACTGTTTTGAAATATATTTTGCAAGCTACGGTCAACGCCAAATCAAATCACAGGAGAAGACTTCCAAAACTCCTCCGATTTGGATCGATTGGACGAAAAAAACCACAGCCGACTGAAAAAAGAAACGGTGAAGGAACGACTGATGCGGTGAGAAATTCTCAGGTATGACCTTCTTACCATATATCTTCTTTGATATCCTCAAAATTTCGTCACCTTCCGGTCAAAGTATCACAAGCGCCATGCGACGTTTCAAAATTTCCGACACGATTTTATTTTTTTCACAGACGAATTGTCGGTTGAATCTGTTTGAAAATTTCACTAAATTTTATCGGCAGCACAAGGAAAATTCAGTGTCATTTTCGGACAGCTTCGTCGAACAATTTCCCTGTAGTAAAATAAAATGGCGGCGGAAATTTTTAAATGTCGCATGGCGCTCGATGTGACACTTTGGCCGGAAGGTGGCGATGCCTTGAAACACATTTTCGAAAGAGAGATTCTGAATCCGATGCTTTAAATGACTTTGTCAAGGCAAAGTGTGGAGAAGGTGCTAATGCTGCAGGTACATCGTTGATGACACTGCAGAGGTGCGTATCTCGGTTTGTGGCGATAAGGACCTCCCGTCATAATTTATTTTCTTCGACAGAAAACTATTGAACGTCAATTTTGGAAAACATCGGTAATTTCATTATATGAAGAATATTCTGTGAAAATTTTAAACCGCGATGCCGCTTGTTTCTCCTTTTATAATTATTATAATATATTATATAAAATATCATTAAATATATTCCTCTAGCTCTCTACCCACTAATGGTTTAAATCGAAGATGATGCCCCATCGCATTCTTGGGTGTCACGAATGTTTTTTGAAATTTACCTAATTTCCCGATGCCAGAATACGTTAGGTACACGTCTAAAAGGTCTTTTTTTTTTTTTTTTTTTTTTTTTAAATTAGAATTTGCAGGATGCTACATTTATCCTCGTGCAGAAAATGTTTGATCCATGTGTTGTGCTGAACTTCGTGCCCAGGTCCAAAGACGCAACAAAAATCAATGAGTACTGCAACATCTACTGTAAATTCCTCGGTTTGGTGGCCAGGACGTCTTCTCTGCAGGACCCGCCCGAGTGCGTCGATTTGCAACGTGGTGCGTGCAACAGAAACAAACTCTGCATTTGCCGACGCAAGAGACCTGCATTATTAGAAAAAGCCATGAAATGGAAGCCGGATCCTCGGACGAAGATGCTTTTTTGTAACAACAAAATTCGTCTTAAGGCGTTACTCGATCCCCCAAAACTTTAAACCCCTAAAACTGCTCTAAAACTTCATCTTAAGAAAAATGGATAGCACCGAGCAAGCCATTCTCATGGGAAGGTATGGATTCGTTCGACATAAATCGATGGAAAAATGAAAACGTGAATTGATGGACACCGATTCGATCGACAAATTATTAAAAAACCGGTGTCGATTCGAGCAACTTGACTCGATCTAAAAACAAAAACGTGAATCGATCGACGTGAATCAATTATTGATATCGATTCGATCGACAAATTATTAAAGAACCAGTGTCGATTCGATTGACATGAATCGATCAAAAAATGAAAAGGTGAATCGATCGACAGTTATTTTAAAAAAAACCGTGTCGATTCGATCGACATGAAGCGATCAAATAATGAAAACGTCAATCGATCGACAAAATTCGATCGATTCACCGTTGTCGATCGATTCACGTTTTCATTTTTCAATCGATTCATGTCGATTGAATCGACACGGGTTTTTGTAAATTAAGGTGATTCAATGGACGCCATTTTCTGTGTCAGAGCGACGTGCGATATATCGTATCGATTAGTTTCATTATTTCCGCTACTTGTCCTTTTTTCGAATTTTAAGATCGCACTTCTGTTGTCATGAGACTACAGAATTCATGTACCAAATTTGACAAAGAAATTCAACGTGATAACGGCAGGATTTTTTGGGAAGAAAAATATCGCATTCGAGGGCAGTTTCGATATTAGTATCGAATGCGATATTTTTCCTCTAAAAATATATGCCGTCATTACGTTGAATTTCTTTGTTAAATTTGGTGCATGAACTCTGTAGTCTCATGACAACGGAGGTGCGATCTAGAAATTTGAAAAAATGACAAACGGCAGAAATTATGGAACTAATCAATGCGGTATATAGCACGTCGCTCTGATACAAAAGATGGCATCCGTCGAATCACCTTAACTTTCGATCGAATCGGTGCCAATTGATTCACGTCGATCGATTCTCGTTTTTCTTTTTCGATCGATTCATGACGATCGAATCCATACCCTCCACTTTCATCTGCATTAAGAGTTCGGCAGTCACTCGTTGTAAAATTACTCCCTTCAACTGTATAAACTGGAAGTATAATATTAAGGGACACAAACGTTCTAATTCTAAGTATTAAACTACGAAAATGTCTTCTTCTGTAAAATACTGCCCCTTGGGCAGCTTAATTCAGAGACACAACTGTTGTAACCCTAATAATGAGAAAATAGGTAACAATAATTACAAAAGGTAGGTAGGAGAAGATCCTAAAAAGTTAGACTGATACTCTCTATTTTTCCCCTGGCGGTTTTATCAAAAAATAATCAATATGTTACAGTAGAATTCAGACTCAAAAGGCTAGTTAAGGTGTACATGAAACATATCTAACACATACGTTAGTGTTTTGCGCCGACAGGATGAGATAAGAAATCAATTCAGGTTTATGAACGGGAAAATGCTCAATTGCACGACACCTATAAATAAGAATACTTTTTCAATGAAAATTGAAATTGTAATAAAAATAGAAATCTATCATTCGAATGTACTTTTTAGGCCTTCCAGGTCTCCACCTGTCTCTAGAGGTCGAGGTTTCAACTTGTAATTCATAAAAAAATATTGAAAGAAAAAAAAAAAAAAAAAGAGTTCTGAAATAGTAAGAGACTTACGTGCTACTTTAAGACTCCTAACATATTTGCCCAAATGAGGACGAGGAAATAGATCTAGTATTGTCAGAGTGGAAAATTTCACCGAAATAGTTCTTTGTTCTTCCTGAAATCGTCAATACTATTCCAAAAAACTCTAAGAAATTGTTCGGTTGATTATATCCAACGAGCTACGAGCTGAATTCAGATTTTGTATCCGTAGCTCAATATTTTGAAGAGGAGAATGTGAAAAATTGGGACACACTGGTTTAATCAAGCTGCAATGAATGACAATTGGACGCATTTCTCTTAAACGGAACTAAGCGCCAAGAGTTCATTATGAGGATTTTAGAATCCCGGACAGCGCGTTCTGTCAAACACAACTAAGCGCCATGGAAAATCATCTCGAGTATAGTGACGGAACGCGTAGAGTACCTATGTTGAGAGAGTATGGCCACTGGGCCCCATGGAGAGGCTTAGGACCCAAAAATGGCGGTGCTTTGTTTTCAGAGACAAGAGACCCTCCACTGGCCTCCTAGAGACAGGTGGAAGCTTTTACTTTCGGGGTTTCAACAATTCCTTATGGACAATTATGAGCGAGCAACAGTCATCACCATATTTTCGGCTGTTGACTTACCTACATGGTCGATGATGAGCTTCGGATGACGTCATAAGCCAAACAACTTTCCCAAACGTCGGCCATTTTCGGCTTGTTTGCAAAACGAAACTGCCAACACGTTGTTGAACATCAACCATGTAGGCAAGTCAACAGTAGAATGCTGAAGTCCCGAATGTAAAAGCTTCCACCATAACCAAGTTACTAGTGGAGGGTCTCTTGTCTCTGTTTGTTTTGGTTTTCGTGGATGGGAGGGGGGTCATTGCCAACTTTTGACGGTTATCACCGACCGCACTTGCTGCCAACCTTACTACATCTAAGATAATTTTTCTCAAAAATTGCACACGATTAGCCTTAAAAATATGTAAAGATGTCGCAATAGTGCATTTGAGTAAATTTCTCGTTACGATAAGCAAAGAAAACTACATTTTGAGTCATTTTGCATTACATTAATTTATGGCGTCCGCCATTTTTGGGTCCTAAGGGCTCCATTCAGCCTAAGATGGCTGAGCCAATCAGAGGTGGTAACTCCAGTGGCCATACTCTCTCAATATAGGTACTCTGGGAACGCGTATCGCGTTCCGCAACACCCGTCAACCCAAGCCCCCCCCCTCTCCTCTCCTCCCCCTAGGGCGCTTAGTTCCGTTTGATAGAAATACGTCCAATTATTTCACTCACTAGCAGACATTTGATTAAATAAATTGTGCAAAATTCCGCTATTAGGTACGCTTTACGCTTTTAAATTTCACTTTTGCGCGAAAAATTGGTCACTGTCCGTCGTAAAATTAGCTTTGAGACATTGAAAATTTTCCTCGATCGTAGTTTTCGAAAAGGGGATGATGAGCGTCATTAGGTGAGGACATCAAAATAGCTCTCGAATATTTGTCCAGTGACAAAATACCCATGCATAAAGTTTTTAAAATTGGTGAAAAATTATTTCCTTCGAAATTTCCACCTATGTGGTAACATAGAGACGCTTTATCACCCGCCTTCCTCATCCGCCATGTGTCACTCTCTTAGAAGAGGCAGTACAGTCAATTTTTAGACGTATGCGCCCTTTTGATCGCTTGAGAGACCTCTAACATGTGTTTTCTTTTCAAAAAGATACTTGATTAGGGCACATCCTATTTTCGGCGGTGTTGCTCAAGTAACCCTTGAAGCACGGCTTCTACAAATGAGACAAACGAAACTAACACAATTCAGAAATAGAGCAAATGGAAAGACGGCGCAGTGATACAACTATTCGTGCTTGATGGATGTCTGTGTTGCGTCTGCATAATTGAAGGCGCGATGGCGCTATGCGTGAACTCGCAATGCTCTTTTCTAGGCTGCCAGTGAGGTGTCGCTCAGATTCGAGAGAAAAATTAAAAATGCCCGATTACGTCTCGACTCTGTTGTTCCTCAATTTTTTATTCTTTTTTCAATTTGAGGTTTGAGTCTTTTTTGAATGTGTAATAGACCCGGGCAGAGTCGGGTGTTGGGTCCCTGAGCCTCGAGCCTCACTGAAAAAAGAATCTCGGTGTATTTACTAGGAAAAGGGTAACATTACCAATAATTCGGGGTTCTATTTGATCCCAGTTTTTTCTTGGTAAAATCACCATTTATGGAATTGGTAATTCTACCGAGAAATCTCGGTAAAATTATTGAACTTTCTCGGTAATTTTACTGGAGCTTGGTAAAAACGCCAATATTTTTTATTGCCGGCTGTGGTAGAATTACCGAGATGAAATGGCAAAGTTACCGGGAATTGATTACCAATAAAAGTGGTATTCTTACCTGAAAAAAAAACAGTAAAAATACCGGTTTTTAGGTAAGCTTACCAGTCTGTCTTAGTAAAATTACCAATAATTCGTAAAAAAGTGAAATGGTAAAAGTACCAACGGACCTTGGTAAAAACGCCGAGAATTTTTTTTCAGTGCTGTCTACCTTGGGGGCGCAGCGTAGCTCTGCACAGGGGACACGTCTGTGATGGGGATCACACTTTATTCCCTGTATGAACTAATTGAACACGGATGAACACACGAACTTTGTGACCACGAAAATGCACTGAACACAACTAAGCAGGCCAATCTCCGAGTGCTTGGGACATCAGACCTCGGCGAATGTATACTCTCCTAAAACGCGTAGCCGACTTCCCGGGGTCAAAGCTGAAGCCGGCCGAACTTAGCTACGGCCCCGAAATTTAAAAATTATTACGTTAACTGGCATCAGCACAATAATAGTTAAATATACTGGTAAAATAACATTTTTAATAATCTAAAAGCTTATATTTAAAGTTATCTTTAATTTCACATATTAATGTTTTTATAAACTATTTAGATTTAAATAATAAATAAATATGGATTAATTGAAATCGAAATAATGGGGGTGATGAGTATAACGGAAGTATTTATGTTTTTGTATGTGATTCTTATGTTGTGATGTCTATGAGACAATTGAGACATCACTCACTGCAATCCAAAACCCAGAACACTTGGTACAAAGGACACACACAATTTCCCCGGAAATTGCGTGTGATCCATTGCAACATTTCGTCGCTTGGCTGATAAAAGGGCGTGACTACAGCTTGAGATGAGCCCGGGAAATCATTGAGTTAAATGGATGACAGGGCTCATCGAGAAATGGACTGCATTTTGCAATTTGGAGCTATAAATTCTGGCTCATCTGAAAAAAAAACTTATGTGAATAGAGAAACTAATGGCACATACGTTGTTTTTAAACCGGGCCGGCATTTATAGCTCCAAATTGCAAAATGCAGTCCAAATGCAGTTACGCCTTTATGTCAGAAGGGCGACGATTTGTCAGTAAATGATCAAATGCGTTTTGAATATTGCTGAGCGTTGACCACACGCGCAGGGTGGATCAGCAGCCTGATTGTTTTTGCACTTTTCGGGTAGACAGAGATGACATAGGTTAAAAGGCGGAGTGTGATTGGTCGGCTATGTCTTATCGCTGTTTTATCGCGCCTTTGCCTGGTGGAATTTGAAGACATACTATCGAAAACTTTAAAGGTGCCATTAGCTTGTCGAGAGGTCAACCCGACATAGTCACGACAGAGCAGCGATAATACATAGCCGACCAATCACGCTCCGCCTTTTAACCTATGTCATCTATGTCTATACCCGACAAACACGAAATTTCAACGATCAGGCTGCAGTGCTGCAAATGAACATGATATCGACAGCCGAGGTGCGGGATCACGTACCTCCATTGCCTTGTTTCAAAATTTTCCGCTTATAATACATTTTTTTTTTAAAAAAAGAAGACATAATTTCAAACATTGAAATTCTTACAGAAAATTCTACAAACGGAGAAAAAAACTTGGGGAGACTTTCAGGAGATTACATTGACCAGTTTTGCGAAGGTTAAAAAAAAAAAAAAAAAAAACATATAATGGGATGTCTGCGACATTGCGACGGTGATACGGGGTTTTGTACTCCGGCCATCGACATGCAATTACCGTAATTCTGTCTGTGATTTGGATCCCATTAAGCACTGGGCACAGGCGAGGGAAGGGTATATAGTTCATCGCTGTGGATTTCCTATATGATCAACCATGTCTCCATCAGTTTTAAATTTTCTCGTGCACCAAAAACAAGTGATAACTTCTGATTCTCCTTGTGGACATTATGAGCATGACGTCTTACTGAAGGAGCCGATGCAAAAGTGAAGGAACAGGAACACTGATCACATGCGAAGGGCCAGTTTTCACTATGCACTGTTAATATATGCTTTTCAAACTAATTAATTTTCAAACTAAATTTTCAAAACTAATTTTCAAGCTAAATTACTTTTCAATCTAAATGTGCGTGGGCACTGATCGCGGGACCCTGGTAAAAATTGGCGATAAGAGCTGCGTTTCAAAATACCATAAGAATTCTTATAGCCGGCTAAAGGAGGCTACAGAAAATCATATAGCTGGCTGTAGAATGCGGAGAAAATCATACGGCCTGGCTATACGAAGCGATAAAAAATTTTGCAGCCGGGCTATCCTATATATTAAAATGCAAAGTTCCGAATCTTGGGGCATTAACTTTGAGAGAACCACCGGACCGATTTGCGTGATCTTTTTTTTAAATGAAAGCCCCTGAGCTGTAGATTTGCAGGCTGTGATCGTTTTTTCGATTTTCTCAAATTTTCTCCCATAATTTTCTAAAATTGTCTTCGATGCATTAAAACGGAGGTCCGAATCTTTGGACGTTAACTTTGAGAGAACCACCGGACCGATTTGCATGGGGGTTTTTTTAAATGAAAGCCTGTGATCTGTAGATTTACAGGCTGTGGTCGTTTTTTCGATTTTCTCAAACTGTCTTACTTTTATCGACGAGTGAAGTTTAGCTAGGCTCAAATTTTCTCCCATTTATTTAGACTAAAGTCCGCATTTTGGGGCATTAACTTTGAGAGAACCACCGGACCGATTTGCATGGGGTTTTTTTTTAAATGAAAGCTTCTGATCTGTAGATTTGCAGGCTGTAATTGTTTTTTCGATTTTCTCAAATTTTCTTACTTTTATCGACGAGTAAAGTTCAGCTGTTTCGAGCGGTCATCTGGCCGCTACCTGCTTGCCCGTCCCTAGATACCCCCACTAGGGTCTCAGCCACCCCTCCCACCACGTTCTTTCGGCTATCTCCGTTTTCTTTCGTATAGCTTTCCTCCCGCCAACCTCAAAGAAGGTTTGGGTCGCATTGTCGTTCGTCACTCACCACCCACATTCCGTCGCAATCTCTCAGCTACTCCGCTTCACCACTTCTTGATAGGCATCCTGGCGGTTTGGCTGACCCTGACTTATTAACTGCAGCGGTGCGCACACGTATTGCTAACAACATGTATTGTTATGGACATTTCATTCTTATTTGTTCTTTTCTCTTTCCAACTTTGTTTCAAATTTGCTTCGTTTCTTCCTCTCTCTTTATTTTGTTGGTCGGTCGACTACGTTGATCGGCTTTTTGCTATTGAAAGCACATTAAGACTTCATGGATTTTCAATATCATCATTTGATCTTCCGGAATTGCTTCCAATTAACCTGAATCTTCAAGGGTCAGAGCCTGACTCTCCTTCCCCTAAACCTATGATTCCATGATTTCTGCCGCTAACCCAGAGCAACATCAAATTATTTCTGAAATAATTAGTCTCATCCAAAATCCATCTTACACGTGTAATGCGATTTTCATTGATGGTCCAGGAGGATCGGGAAAAACTTTCGTTTAAGAATGTCTTACTGCGTATTGTACAAAGGAAAACTTAGACGTCATCTCCGTTGCTTAGACAGGTATCGCCGCATCGTTGCTACCTAACGGTCGGCCGGTTCATAGCAAATTCAAAATTCCTTCGGTTCTGAATGAGAATTCTGTGTCGAGTCTCACGGTTAGCTCAAGAGAGGCTGAGACTATTCGGAAAACAACGATCATTTTTTGGGGCGAAGCTCCCATGGTTATCACGCATGCTCTGGCATGCATCGACCGACTTCTTATTTAGAGAATGGGTAATGATATCCCTTTTCGAGGAAAAATTATCGTCTAGGGTGGTGATTTTAGACAGGTTTTACCCGTTGTTCCGCATGCTTCTCGCCAAACATTGGTGCAAAATGCAATCAAATTCTCACCACTTTGACCTCTTTTCAAAATCAGAAAACTTACTCAAAATATGAGAACTTTGCAAGACGAAGCGGAGTTTGCAAAATTTTAACTCGAAATAGGTGATGGTGTTTACCTTTCTGCTAAAAAAGGCCATGCCGGAATTCATTGATTTACCGACAAGCAGTATTACTGAAACTGATATTATTACTGAAATTTATGGAAAAGATAGCTTCCTCATGTTGGAACGTAGATTTCACAAACTGCGCAATTCTGGCCCCTAAAAATAAGCATTGCAATGAAATTAACGACAAGGTTGTTGAAGTTCTTTCAGGTGTCTCTAAAACGTACTTCAGTGTTAACAGGCTCATTGTAGAGGAAGAGGGAGAGGCTCTCAATTTTCCCCTCGAATTCTTGGACAGTCTTAATCTTAGTGGCTTACCACCGCATAAACTCACACTTTTGGAGGGGGTTTTTGTCATGCTTTTAAGAAACCTCAACGTTTCTAAAGGTTTATCGAATGGTACCCGATTGATCGTCTGGAAACGTTATGAAAATTGTCTTGATTTGCAGGTCATTTCCGGCGAGAAGGCCGGTGAAAGAATTTCACTGCCAAGAATTGATTTGTCACCTGCAGACTCCTCTCTCCCTTTCTCTTTTAAGAGGCGACAATTTCCAATTCGCATTGCGTTCTGCATGACCATCATCAAAGCTAAGGGTCAAACACTGAAGCGAGTCGGCATTTATTTACCCCAAACAGTTTTTGGCCATGGTAAACTATATGTTGCACTCTCACGAGCTAAATCGTACAAAAATTTTGATGTCCAAATTCTTCCCAAAGGCAACCGTACAAAAAACATCGTGCACAAAGAGGTGCTTCGATCTTTTATAAATCCCAAAAGCCTCATAGTCATTAGAAAATTATCAAAAAATAAAAATAAAAAAAAATTTAAACAGTAACAAAAAAAAAGAAAAATTAATAATGCGAGCTTTTTATAACATTTTTCGGTAGAATGGCAGTCTACACCCTGTAACGCAGAGAGGCAGTTAAATTCCTTGATCTTCTGCCGCAGAATCATCATCATTATTAAATAGATTCAACTAATCGCTCCGATTCCAAATAAGCTACTGCACCACCATTGCTAGCTGTGGAGGGTGCCCGTAGGGCGCCCGGAGCAGCTAGTCTATACTATAAGCTCCGAGACCTCCTAATTTTGCGAAACTGGTGACGCTTAGTTCCAGCGTTCTACCGGGCCGATTTTCATGATTTTTGCGGCAATCGACGGGCAATTGTCTCTAGATAAGCCAACTCTTTTCAGATTTTCAAAATATGGCCCAGGTTTTTTTATATTACGTGGTAAAGTTGCGAATTCTCCCATTTAAACAATGTAAATTTATACTTTTTGTCATAGTTCGTTTGAACGTTCTACCGGGCCGATTTCCATGATTTTTGCGTAAATCGACAGGTAATAGGCCCTAGATGAGCCCGCTGTAATCAGATTTTGGAAAAAGGACCCAGGTTTTTTTAAAATCACGTTATAAAAGTGAGTGAGTTTACAGAATGCTCCGGTACTGCTACCGCTATGCGCGGGAGGATGCGCAGTGGTCAAGGAGGTTGCGCAGTAGCTGTGTAGCCTGCGCATCAGCTCTACACTTATCTACACAAGATTCGCGCCAGTGTCCACACGTCGAGCGGTGGTCGAGTCGTCTAAGACGTCGGATGCGTCCATTTTGAACTCGGTGTGGGTTCGATCCCCGACCCACGATGTCTTAATGATTACATGTGACTATCACTGTGCATTGTTTTACTGCAATATTTCATCAAGCAGTCATTCCAAAACGCGTCCTTTTAATTTTAAAGTAATTTTAAGTAATGTTTAAAATTAAAGTATACCTCATATCGTAATTTTTTAGGGGAAAAATAAAACTAACACCGATAGGAGGGTAAAAATGGGGCCGCGAAGCGGCCCATTGATGGCGCGGAGCGCCTTCAGGGGGTTGGGCCGCGTAGCGGCCAGGGGGCGTAGCCCCCTAGTAGTTCCTATCGCTCGGCCTACACTTTATCGCCTGGCTGTTGCTTTTTCACCATCGATTATAAAAGGCTAAAGAAATTGTATTGAAATTCGTGTGCTTTGGAAATCATTAAGTTTGATACGGAACCACCTAAATATTTATAAAACACACGTTATATTTTCCTTTAATACATATTTTTTTTCATCAATTAAAACGAGAATAATCCATACAGGATGTGTAAACATTTCAAAATCATGAGTTGAATAACGCTGACTCCGCCAGATTGAATATTAGAGCCTAGCACAAAGCGGAGCGGCGACGCACTGGCGCCTACAAACCTAACAGGGATACTTCACGCGTTGCGCAACGCGTGAAGTATCCCTGTTAGGTTTGTAGGCGCCAATGCGCGTTTTGCGCTGGCTGCCCGCCTGTCGCACCGCAGCGTGCCACGGCGCTTGAAGCAACTATTTCACACCAGAGGTATTGCACAGTATCATTCGAAACTGAAGGCGCTCTAATATATTAGGAATGGCAGGCATCCATCAAAACTACGGAGCTTTCCTCGCAAAATAAATCAAGATACTACGGCCCAAAAAGAAAGCAGTGGTCCGAAAACTCACTAAGTCCTAGCCTTCGCAATTATTGACGTTTAGCATAAATTGTATCGCCTGGCTGTGGGTTGCTTAATCGCCATCGGCTATAAAAGGCGATAAGAAATTGTGTAGCCGGCTACAGAAGCTATTGAAAATCTTACAGCCGGCCGTCGGTCTATGGTATTTTGGAACACAGATTCTACTGCCAATTTTTACCAGGAAAGAAGGGTCGATCGGCGCTGTGCGTGCATCTTAGATGGATTTTAAGGCATGCCTTTGATTTAAATGCTTTTGAGCACTAGCCACAAGAGAAGGGCCGGTTTTCACTATGCACTGTTAATACATGTTTATTCAAATAACCTTTCAAACTGAATGTGCGTGGGCACTGATCGCAGGAGAAGGGTCGATCGGCGCTGTGCATGCATCTTAGGTGGAGTTTAAGGCATTCCTTTAATTTAAATGCTTTTGAGCACTGGCCACAAGAGAAGGGCCGGTTTTCACTGTGCACTGTTAAAACATGATTTTTTAAATAACTTTTCAAACTGAATGTGCGTGGGCACTGATCGCAGGAGAACGGCCGATCGGCGCTACGTACGCACGTTAGATGTTCTCTAAGTTGACTCTTTGTTCCGAATTTTAGTGAGCAATGATCACACGGAAAGAGCCGTTCTTCACTGTGCCTTGCTAATATATGCCTCCTTAAATTACTCTTCAAATTGAATTTGCGGGAGCAATGAGCGCAGGTGAAGGGTTGATCGGCACTATGTACGCATTGGATATGCATTGCGAGTCCATCTTTAGATTTGAATGCTTTTGAACACTGACCACAAGAGAAGGGCCGGTCTTCACTGTGCACTTCTAGCACGTGCCTGCGTACTTTACCCTTCGATTTGAAATTGCGTGAGCACTGACCACAGGAGAAGGGTCGGTCGGCGCTGTGTGCGCGCCTCAGATGAGCTGTAAGTTGTTCTTTTAATTTGAATGTTCTTGGGCACTGATCACACGAGATGGGCCGGTCTTCTCTGTGCTTATATAGTACATGCCTTTTCAGATTAAACTTTACGTTGAATTTGCGTGAGCAATGATCGCAGGAGAAGGGTCGATCGGCACTGTGTACGCACTTAAGATGCCTTCTAAGTTCACTCTTATTTCTACACTTTAGTGAGCAACGATTACACGGAAAGGGGCGAGAACCACTGTGCACGTCTTGGATATGAACCTTTAAACTACCTTTAAATTTGAATGTTCTTGAGCATAGATCGCATGTAAGGGGTCGTTCATTACTATGGACGGAAATAACATGGTTTCGTAAATTCTGTTTCGCTTTAAATTTACGGGAACATTGAGTGCACGCGAAGTTCCGATCATTGCTGCGGATGTGAATAATGCGGTTGCATAAATTATGCTTAGATTCGAAAGGTGATGAGCTCTGGCTACACGATGGTCGTTCACTATCATGGGAGTTTCTGAGGTGTGCTTGTAGATAAACATTCGATTTGAATCGGACGGAGCACTTCTCACAGAAGAATATTTCATCTCCGTTGTGGCGACGAATGACATGCCTTCGAAGAGCTGCCCGCGATGTGAATTTTCTTGAGCACTCGACACACGAAAATGGTCGATCCTCGTCCATGTGCATCACTGGTGAGCTTACGGGAGGTTTTGATTGAACTTGTGGCGAGTATTCACTTGAAGGGGAGAGTTGATCACTGGTGTGGGGCCGTGAATACTGGACATTTGCAGAGATTTGAGCATCACTGTTTGTATGCCTGTCAGCGGTTTCCGACTTCAACTTCCTCTCGTCTGGTGGATATTTATTTTGGCGGCTGAGGTGCGTCAAAACTGTACTCGCATTACTGGGAGAATTTAAATCCCTTGTAGGAGCAGATTTTTCCGGAGTTGGAACACGAATATTTTCTTTAATCGGAGTAGAAGTGAATGTTTCTGGATCCTTCGTTTTGGACGTTTTACGTTTGTTTTTTGACAAAAACTTTGTATTCATGGACAGTCTGTCAATTCCTTGGTTTTCAGGGACATGATTGTGGACGAAAACATGATCCAAACCTGAACCTCCCTGTAACAAAACAAAACAGAACGGTTACACAGTGCTTGGTTGGTATACCTCAAATGCCGTGGGTATAATTTTTTAAGAAAAACCACGGAACTAGAATTAACGTAATCCATCGATGTCTTTTTGTTCTTGTTAGAAGTGTTAATAGAAAGCATTATGCGCGGATACTACTAGTAAATGCTATGATTTATAAAACAGGAATTAATGGCATTTTCAATTGTTTTATTCAAAAATAAAAAAAAAAGGAACCATGATGCCTACGAATTTTAAATCGGTAGCAGTTTGAGAATGCATTAGAAAGAGGGGAATACTGTATGTCTCTGCCTTTTTAGACGTGGTACAGGCATTCGACAGGGCCTCCCATGAAAAATTAAAAAGTATGCTGGTTGCCCTTTTGTCAGCTTGTCATGATAAATTTATTAATTCTTATTTTTCGGACAGATCCTTAAGGGTGCGGGTCGGGTTGACTATCTCCGAAACCAAATTCACCAAAGGCGTGGCGTGAATTGCGATGTATCGATTGTTATGCCATTTAAACCTATGGTAAAGAATCGATTATTAAGGCGTTCGCTGCGAACACTCTGTTTATCGATCCTTTTCCATCAGTGGCGTGGCATGAATTGCGATATATCGATTGTTATGCCATTTAAACCTATGGTAAAGAATCGATTATTAAGGCGTTCGCTGCGAACACTCAGTTTATCGATCCTTTTCCATAGGTTTAAATGCCATACAAATCGATAAATCGCAAAGCACACCACGCCACTGAAATCACTCTTGCTGGGGTCACAGGGACCAGTATTAGGACCCTTATGGTGTCTGTTATTTATTCACTTCTGACACTCGTTCCTGATCACTAGACTTATAAACCGTATCATCGGCTTTACCAAGTATAGAATTCCTGACAAGCTCAGGAACCTGAACCTGAACCTGTCAGGAAATCTATACTTGGTAAGGCCGATGATACGGTTTACACGTCTAGTGATCAGGAACGAGAGAGAGCAACTGTTGAGCTCGAAGAAAATCTTCGAAGGGTAGTAGAATGGACAATCGAAAAGGACATTAATCTAAACTGTGATAAAACCATATATCGACGGTGAAACTACCAAACCACGTATCTCGGTTTGCGACGTCGCAGACTTCCTGTCATACTTTATTTTTTAAATGAAAAACTACTTAACGTCTAGTCTTGAAAATTTCTGTGATTTTTTCTCTTTGTGCGGAGAAAATTCTGTGAAAATTTCAAGGAATGTTATTGATTCGGTCGACTTCAAAAAAATAAAATGCGAGCGTAGATTTTTAAACACCGCAAACGAGATACGTGGTTTTGTAGTTTCACCGTCGATATGTATGTAGGTCACTTTATAAAGCACTCCCTAGCGCTCTACGAGCTACGACACGAAACCTCAACTGCCACCTCGAGTTAGGAGTCAAATCATAACCCATCGGACATCGAGCATCTTGACACTTTTAACAAGGACCTTCTTTGGCAACCTGTCCCCTGCCATTCTCTGAACATGACCATACCAAACGAGTTGTTTCGTTATAATGTTATGCACGATGGTCTGTTTGGCATCCATGATCTCCCGCACCGTCAAACCGTAAAAGTACATATATACAAAGTATTTTCCAACCGTAGCATAAAAGAACTAGATATTATGTTTAATCAAGTATTGTGATGACCCTGAGGAGACGCCCAATTTTCCCAGACAATTCATCATTACAGGGGGAAATTGGCAACGTCAGGAGGAGCACCGACTTTAGGAAAAATGCTGATGTCCGCTGGGAAACGACGAATTGTCTGGGAAAATTGGGCGTCTCCTCACAGTATTATTAAAATGACCCAATATCGTCGACTACCTAGGATTAACTATATTTAGACACTAAAACTAAATATAAACAACACATCAAGATCAAAAGAGACGAATGTGCTTTCAAGTTAAAAACAATTAAATTGGCCAATTGGACGAAAATCCGACTTAAGTATTGATAACAAGTTATTATTGCAGAAAAAAATCATCCACCCAACGTGGCGGCAATCACAATCATCCGGTCAACACAAATTCGGCGAAATCGAAAGCCTGAATGCTAAATTCTGAGCGTTCCTTTCGATACTTAGACAGTTTCAAAGGATTTAAAAGTAAGAAGTTTGAATGATACATCAATAAAAATTAGTAATGCTCCCACAAGAAAAGCATTGTTTTCGACATTTCTGGTTTTCGCGGCAGGAATACCTACTGACGTCACGATCCAATGGACGGGGGCGACTCTAAAGGCCTAGATATAGATACACCTTCTTTATAGATACACGCGGTGATGAGTGAAAGACGAAAGCCAACGGAGAGCCTTGATTTCGATCCATGACGTCGATATATCGAAATCAAGGCTCTCCATTGGCTTCCGTCTTTCACTCGCGGCGATTAATCGCCGAACAGTGGATGGAGTCAATAGGAGAGGTCGGACATGATTTGGAAACTTTAAACGTTTATAACTCCGTTCATACGAAACTTTGAGGTTTTAAAAGTGGTTCCATTGGTTTTCTCGTGAAACCTTCTCGAAGCACTCCTTAAAATGTAAAATATGACGGAAAACACATCAAAATTTGGAGGTTTTTTTAAAAAATTTCATGTCCGACCTCTCTAATTGACTCGATCCACCGTGCGCCGTGAGTATCTTGGTCTTGAGCGGGGTAATCTCGTCGCTCCTCTGACGTAAGGGTGTATCTCGATTTTTGCATGAGCCCGGCTCTGCATATAACGCCATGCTTTCTGGGGCTCATAAGTAAATTGAGATACGCCCTTACGTCAGAGGAGCGACGATCTGTGCAATGACTGACCTATATGGATTCGAGTCCCTTCATACCCAGAGTTACGACAACTCACTTTTGGTTGGGCTGAAAAAGGGTCTAAAAAAATCCAATCCTGATTGGTTCTCGCTCATGGAGTCACAAACGAGCGCACCAAGATGGCGGTGGCTCGAATGTGAACAAAAATAATGAAAATATTACCTAATTGTGGTTTATCAAGAGTAAATTGTTATTTCCATCGGTCCAAAATGAAAATAGATTAAGAAATCATTCACAAACCAATCTCATTTTCTTTTTAATTTATCAATTTGTTGATGTTGTGTGACAGACATCGCAGGATTCCTGATCCTTATCCCTCAATATCGTTCGTTTGGGTGCACTCGTTTGTGCCTCCATGGCCGGCCAAGGCCGGCTGCCAGTCAGCTGATAATCGAGGTGTCTTAACTCTGGGTATGAAGGGACTCTAACCCAAGTAGCAGAGGTTGCAACAACTTGAAACAAAATCGTTTGATTCTTGCAACTAATAGATTGATGTGCAGATTGCCTACTCTCTCCCCGGGAGGAGCTATCATTGTTGGAACTAGTTGCAATTGAGTTGAGACATGTTTTAACTTCAAAGTATTGCTGGTTGCCTATCTTTAGATTTTAAACAACTTTGGTTCGGCGATTTTGCAATCTCAGCAGGTTGCAACTTTGTCTTCCGATCAGATCGTCAAAAATCGACCAAAAGACTTATCGACCAAAAGTTGACCGAAAGTTGCAACTTTGTTGCAACAAATACCAACATTGTTTCAACTTGTTGCAACTTTTACATTGAAAAATGCTACTTGGGAATATGGATCTGATCTTGCGCCGTTCTGACGGCGTGGCTTAACTGTATCTGCCATCGGCGCGGGATTAACGCATTTCTGTAATAGCCATAGTTGGACTGCATTTTGCAATTTGGAGCTATAAATTCTGTCCCATCTGAAAAAATACATATGGGCATAGGGAAAATAATGGCACATACGTTGTTTTAAAACCGAGCCGGAATTTATAGTTCCTAATTGCAAAATGTAGTCCAGTTAGCACCTGCTTCTATGTGTCTCGAGGTTCATCCCAGCATGCATTAGCCATCACGGCAATTGAGTAGCGGCAATATTTGGATTTTCATGAATTAAATCTACCAATCGTTCAAATAAGCGTCTGATTTTGGCTTCTTCAGACGTAATGGATCCCCAATCGCAATTTCTCACCACATGCAATGTTTAGTATTGTTATTTTTATTTTCCTTCTTATATTCTTGAATTTTGAAGTAGGGTGCGATGGCCGCCTCTCAAGAGCAACCTTATGTTCACGCGCTTTTGATCGAGCTAGGACATTGTATATCAAAGACGCTCATTGGCTATAAGGTTGCAGCGGGAAATGAGAAACTTCCAGATTTGTGTCGTTGTAGCAAAGAAAAGTTTATTTGAGCTTTCGGTCAAATGAAAGAATACGGTTTTGAAGGAAAAATGTTCTCAAGGGTTTCCTCTGAGAGGTCGATTTGGTTTTTCGGGTGCAAGCATCAAGGTAGCGGTTCAAACACGAAAAAAACGGATTCGGCGAAAAAAAAAAAAAAAATTGAACCGTCCATTGAATAGCATTGGTTAAACAGTGGGCTGCACTATGGTAAATCCGAGCCATTTCAAAAAGCGAGCCCTACCGGCACGCTTAAAAAAAGGAGCAGTTTGGGTTGAGATAGGTGCCTCATTTGACAAATAAAATAAAAAAAAATTATTGCTTATACTTCGATTTGACGGAAGAGGGCAACCACTAAAGGGTAAATCTGGGGTAAAAGGATAAAAAGCGTAACTGAAAAAGCACGGAGCTAGATTAACTTCTCCCATCGATGTATTTTTGTTCTTGTTAGAAATATTGATAGAAAGCATTGCGCGGATACTAATACGGTGAAAGCTATGAATGATAAAACAGGAATTTACAGCATTTTCAATTGTTTTATTGAAAAATAAAAAATAAAAAACCAAGTTATACATTTTGAAGGGTTCCTCATTTGACAAATCAAAAAAATAAATAAATTATTTCCTGTACTTCGATTTGACGGAAGAGGGTGACTGAAAATGACTTTCATATATTTCACTTTTAGGTCACACTTATTTCATTCACAGTCATATCATCTCCAAAGAAAATCAACCCATCTGCCACTTCTGTAATTCATCACCTCTAACCATCAAACACATACTTATGGAATGCTCTTCCCTCCGATATCTCCAATCACAGATCTACTCCCCTGCAATCAACAGAAATACAAACCCTCTTGCATGCGATGAACCCAATATTACCACCAAAATTCTAAAACTCTTCACCTCTCTTAATTTAAAAATTTAAATTTTCGTTTATACTCCCATTTTCAAAATTATCTGTAAAGACGTTAATAGCCTGAGACGCTAAATGTCTTAAAATTATACTAACTAACTAACTAACTAACTGAACTCATGGTGTCACTTATCCAAAAAATATACAAATAAATATACATCAATAAAATAAATAAATAAAAAAAACCATAAAGACAATTATTGCGACAGAATTGTATACTTTGAGTGATTGGCATCACATCAGACACAGGCATCCTTCAAGGGAGAGAACTCAGACATATGGGTTTACGTTCTTGCAAACCGCGCGGTCTAAATGAGGCTGGCGCCTTTTAAATTGTGTCATGTGTCATAGAAGGCAGGAAATGTTTTAGAAGCTTCCAAAGAGAGAAGGAGCAATATTGGTTACCCAAAATATTTAAGCTAAGAAATTCATATTAAATGCTCAAAGAGCAGTTCCCAAGATTTTAGCTACAAAAGCGCCCGAACATACGTCGAACTATTCGGTATTTATGATGTAGTGTGAAGTTTACACTTAACGACAAGAAGGAAAGTAGATCGCCACATTCCCCGAAAGCACCTGATCGTGAGTAAGAAGCCGCACCAGGGAGAGGTGAGGAGTCACTGCGGGAATCATATCCGCTTCAGAACCGCCTCACATCGGATGTTTTGACAAAATCACCTTAAGTAACAATATCGCATTATGTCACCCTCTGACAAAAGGCGTATTTTACGTCATTTTTAGCCCCGCAGAGATTAGGCTTGCCTCCTGCCACTATGAGCAATGGTCCAAACAGGAACGTTTTATTTCTTTTAGTTCAAAAGATAAAGTCATTTTTCAGGTATGTGGGCCCAACCTGTATGTGATAGTAATTCACAAAAGAGCAAAATATGTGACCCAGCACTATTTTACCACCTTGTATTATATATTTAAGTGCCGATTTATTTGTGGAGCACTTAAATAATTTATTAAAGTAAGTCTTCTTATCCCTCTACTTAGTAGTGTATGCATTATTATTAGTTAGTTAAGTGATTAATTTTATAGGAGACATTCAGTATCTCAGGTTACTATTGTCTTTACAGAAAGTATAAAGTGTGAGTGAAATTACAAAAACTTAGATTCTTAACTTAACGGAGGGAAAACATTTCAAGATTTTTTTGGTGACATTGGGATCATGATAGATTAGTAGGTTTGTATTCCTGTGACTGTTGGATAGTAAATCTGAGAGCAGAGATCCTTGAGGGTAAAGCAGACCATAATCGCGCGTTTCACGGTTAGCGGTAATAAATTGCAGATTAATAAATGAATCCTCCTTTTCTCTTCATTCTAATACATTCAAGTGATTATTATATGCTTGGCATTATCGTTCGTAGCTGTAAGCTCGCTTGATATGAGCGACCATAGCTCCTAAGGACATAAGGGTCGCTTTCACAGCGCTCTCTGGCGCTCTGCGACACCTAACCGCCACATTCCCTCATTTCGTCTAAAACCTCCTGTCGCACCCTTCTACTTGGCGTCCCCTTCGTCTCCTCCCAGGAGGTACCCAATCAGGCATCTTTTTTGGCAGCCTCTCTTCCGTCATACAATTAACAGGGCCGTACCGAACCAGCTGTTTAACATGACGTCGAACGACGATGTCATTTTCGACTTCCATGATCTGACGCATTCTATCATTACGGACCCGATCTCTCTTGGAAATTCCTGCCGATCTCCTCCAGAAATCCATCTCCGTTGCTCTTAACGTACCCTGTGTCCGTTCCTAAAGCTGTCAAACTTTACATACGTGCGTTATTAAAATTTTAACTGCACCAATGTAAATTCTCCTCTTGTTTTCTTTGGAAATCCGCTGCTCCCAGAATATACCATTTAACATCGCTATAGCCTTCCTTCTAAGGAATTTATATCCAAGATAGCTTGATCCATCCTTCCATCCTGGAAAAACGGCACTTCCACGTATTTATAATCCGTGCAGCCCATGATCTGCCCCTGATCTGTAGCTCATTCTCTGCAACTCCCATTAACTCCGTCCCAGAGTCAATTTCTCAGGTTTGAAGGTACTGACTGCCAAAAAGACCATAGCTCCTTTCGTTTTAAATTTGCTCATGCACTGACTGCAAGCGAAGCTCTGATTCTCGTTGTGGACATTATGAATAAGACATCTTCATAAAAAATTTGATGCAAAAGTAGAGGAACACGGCTTGCACAAGAAAAATTGATCAATACTATGAACTCACTCCAGATGCAAGTTCAAAAGACTTTTTACCTTGAATCCGCCCAAGCATTAGTCACAAGAGGAGGTAAATCGGCGCTGTGAACGCACTTTAGATGTCTTGTAAGGTCACTCTTTGATTTAAATGATTTTGACTACTGGCCACATGAGGAGGAACGTTTTTCAGTGTGCACTATTAATACATGATTATTTAAATGATGTTTCAAACTGAATGTGCGTGAGCACTGATCGCAGGAGAAGGGTCAATCGGCGCTGTGTACGCACTTTAGATGCTTTGTAAGGTGGCTCTTTGATTTAAATGCTTTTGAACACTGGCTACAAGAGAAGGGCCGGTTTTCACTGTGCACTGTTAAAACATGATTATTTAAAGAATGTTTCAAACTGAATGTGCGTGAGCACTGATCGCAGGAGAAGGGTCGATCGGCGCTGTGTACGCACTTTAGATGCTTTGTAAGGTGCTTCTTTGATTTAAATGATTTTGAGCACTGGCTACAAGAGAAGGGCCGGTTTTCACTGTGCACTGTTAAAACATGATTATTTAAAGCATGTTTCAAACTGAATGTGCGTGAGCACTGATCGCAGGAGAAGGGTCGATCGGCGCTGTGTACGCACTTTAGATGCTTTGTAAGGTGGCTCTTTGATTTAAATGCTTTTGAACACTGGCTACAAGAGAAGGGCCGGTTTTCACTGTGCACTGTTAAAACATGATTATTTAAAGAATGTTTCGAACTGAATGTGCGTGAGCACTGATCGCAGGAGAAGGGTCGATCGGCGCTGTGCACGCACTTTAGATGTCTTGTAAGGTCACTCTTTGATTTAAATGCTTTTGAACACTGGCTACAAGAGAAGGGCCGGTTTTCACTGTGCACTGTTAAAACATGATTATTTAAAGCATGTTTCAAACTGAATGTGCGTGAGCACTGATCGCAGGAGAAGGGCCGGATTTCACTGTGCACTTTTGATACGTGGACCTTCAATGTGCCCTTGGAACTGAATGTGCGTGAGCACTGATCGCAGGAGAAGGGTCGATCGGCGCTGTGCACGCACTTTAGATGCAATGTAAGGTGAGCCTTTGATTTAAATGCTTTTGAGCACTGGCCACAAGAGAACGGCCGGTTTTTACTGTGCACTGTTAAAACATGATAATTTAAAGCATGTTTCAAACTAAATGTGCGTGAGCACTGATCGCAGGAGAAGGGTCGATCGGCGCTGTGCACGCACTTTAGATGCAATGTAAGGTGAGCCTTTGATTTAAATGCTTTTGAGCACTGGCCACAAGAGAACGGCCGGTTTTTACTGTGCACTGTTGATACGTGGACCTTCAATGTGCGCTTGGAACTGAATGTGCGTGAGCACTGATCGCAGGAGAAGGGTCGATCGGCGCTGTGCACGCACTTTAGATGCTTTGTAAGGTCCATCTTTAATTTAAATGCTTTTGAACACTGGCTACAAGAGAAGGGCCGGTTTTCACTGTGCACTGTTAAAACATGATAATTTAAAGCATGTTTCAAACTGAATGTGCGTGAGCACTGATTGCAGGAGAAGGGCCGGTTTTCACTGTGCACTGTTGATACGTGGACCTTCAATGTGTCCTTGAATTTAAATGTGCGTGAGCACTGATCGCAGGAGAAGGGTCGATCGGCGCTGTGCATGCACTTTAGATGCTTTGTAAGGTGAGCCTTTGTTTTAAATGCTTTTGAGCACTGGCCACAAGAGAAGGGCCGGTTTTCACTGTGCACTGTTGATACGTGGACCTTCAATGTGTCCTTGAATCTGAATTTGCGTGAGCACTGATCGCAGGAGAAGGGTCGATCGGCGCTGTGCACGCGCTTTAGATGCTTTCTAAGGTGATCCTTTGATTTAAATGATTTTGAGCACTGGCCACAAGAAAAGGGCCGTTCTTCACTGTGCGCTAATAATACATGCTTATTCAAATTACCCTTCAAATTGAATTTGCGTGAGCAATGATCGCAGGAGAAGGGTCGATCGGCACTATGTACGCACTTTAGATGTGTTTTAAGTTGACTCTTCGTTTTCCATGTTAATAAGGAATGATCAAACGAAAAGGGGCGAGAACCATCGTGCACAACTAGTACATGCCTTTTTAAATTACCCTTTAATTTGAATTTTCTTCCACATTGATCGCATGAGAATGGTCGAATTTCCCTGTGGACGCACCGGGCATGGACCCGCAGTGCAGAACTAAATTTAAATGTTTTCGAGCATTGACCACACGGGAAGGGTCGTTCATTATTGTGGACGCTCTCTTTGTGTATTTGTAAGTCTTTTTTCAATTCAAATTTACGGGAACACTGAGTGCACGCGAAGTTCGGATCGTTGCTGTGGATGTGAGAATTGTCCTTGTATAAAATATCCTTCTCTTTAAAAGTAGAGGGACACTGGTTACGTAAGAACATGTGCTGCTCGTTGTTGTGCAAGATTCTAAGATGCTCTTTGGGAGAGTTGATGGAATTAAAAGTCTCCGACCGCATATCACAGGAGAATGTTTCATCTTTGTTATGTCCATCTTTTACATGCCCCCGAAGAGATGACGAATTCGTATTATTGGGAGGATTGAGACTGTTCCTTGAGGCAGATTTATTTGTAGTTTTAAGATGAAGCTTGTTTGTATCCTTGTTTGAAGTGACGGTATCTACGGCCTTCATTTTGGACACTTTTTGTTCTTTTTGTAACGACAATTCTGGGACGCTTACAGACATTCTGCCTGTATTTTTGTTGTCAATTCCGTCGTTTTCTGGGATATGATTGTGGACGGATCCATGATCTACACCTGATCCTCCCTGAAACAAAACAATACGCGGCTGTTATATATTGCCTGGTAAACCTCAGCGGCACAACATGTTGTGTAGGCGTCACTCTTTACAAAAAACATACCCAAGGAAAATTAGCTTCAGCCATCGATGTTTTTATGTTCTTGTTTAAATTACCGGTAGGAGGAATGGAAAAATCTAAATGGCGAAAGCTCTCAAAAGGAGCAAGGATTTGAAGTAGGGTACATCTTTTTGAAATATACCCGATATTTTTCTTTTTCAAACAGTAACAGTTTCGGTTCAGCGAGATTTTTCGCATCCGAAGTCAATCATTTATTATTGATTTATCTTAGACAGAAGACCGGAGGACGGAAATTAAACAATACAAATTTGAAAGTTTTATTTTATTGTTACGTTTAAAGCATGAATTTTGGTTACATACTGTTTATAATCTTAATGCACCAGGAAGACTGGAGTAATCAAATTTTCCTTTGAAAAAAAAAAGAATATTTTATTTTTCGAGTAAATTTTACGCGGAACCCAATGAAACAACTTTTAAAATCTCCTAGTTTTGTATAAACGGTGTTATGAGCTTTTAAAGTTTCCAAGTTTGGTCCGAGCTTTCCCATTGACTCGATCCATTGTGCAACACTCAAACCCACAGGTGATAAGCCGCGAGACCAAATTCGCACAACCCACGCTCTGTGAGAAGGCGGCTTGATTTTCGTCGTTTTCGAACCGGACACGCGCCTGAAAGGCTGAAGAGAGCGCGCAGATGTATAAGGTGTGTAGTCTATCTCACCATTGGTGGCATTGCCAAGTAAAGTGGCACTTACAAAGTGTCACAGCGTGAACGAGAGCATTTTTTTCGTAGGAAACTATGCTTCAGTTTCAGGACGTAATTATGGAAGGATGGCTCGAAACTGCGTGTGAAATGTTCATTTTCGGGTCCCAAAATTGGATTTGGATCTAGAGGGCCATCGACCAAACTCTGAGGCAAAGATGAGTCTATCGCGTGAAAATAGAGACACTTCAGGACACACTTTTTTCTTTCTCGAATTTCTCAAAATATAATCTCCATTTTCTGTATGGTACCACAATATTGTTTAAAAACACAAAGACAATTTTTGGTAAGACCACACTCACTTGCGTAAAAAATTGAAACGTGTCCCGTTATTTTAAAAACAATTTTTTACGCAAGTGAGTGTGATTTTACCAAAAATTATCTTTGTGTTTTTAAGGAACTTTAACTTGTGTAGGCCCCTAACGGTATTAAAAAAAAAAAAAACACACAATATTGGTTCGGATTGGCGGGGTAACTAAAGCGTAAAGCGGCTAAGTGTTAAGGGTCGCGGGGATCTCAAGGCACTTCAAGTGGAAATCGTGCTCTTTAAGTAAGAATATCACATGATTGTGTAAACGTGTATCAATAGACGTTTGCAAGTCCGTTCGTTTTACCATTTATGTCCCAGAAATCCTCATCTTAAGTAGGGTGTCTACTAAAACTGGCTGGCAAAAAGTAAGTAATTTTACAGTACTTCTTCGGTGCCTTTCAAAAATTTCAGTACCTCATAGGCAGAAAAAATGCAGTACTTGTTCGGTATCTTCGAGTTAATTGTTGATTTGAGTTCCTATTATTTAATTATCTCTCTTACCACTTGTTTACTTTTAATTCATCCATAAAAACTATCGATTAGCTACATACGATCCTAGCTTGAACACACTCAAACCATGCGGTCAAAACTGCAATGGCGGAAAAGGAAAACCGAAAAGGCCAGCGTGGAGGCTACTTCAATACTGCCTTTCTAAGGAAGAACGCCATATGAACATTCGAGAGTTGCCAAATTTCCTTGGATAAAATGTGTATTTTTGCGGAAAGTTATGAATATTTTTCCTTGAAATTTTCAGGAACTCCAGGCGAAATTACGAAAAAAAATTGGAGGAAAAAAATTCATAAGTTTACCAGGGGATTCTTGTTTTATCAAAGGAAAGTTGGCAACGCCTGAAGGTTCATGCGACGGTTTTCCTTAGCACGGCAGAATAATAATCTCCCATCGCACTGCTAAGGCGCAACGATACGACTATTCTTACTCTGCGGAATGCGTGAGGTATCACGCCACAATTGAAGGCGTTTTCGAAACTGCCAACTTTCGAAAACGGGATTCTCGTGCCGCAAAAAATGGTGGAATGACTGATCTCACGAGTTAGTGCAACAGTTATGCGCACATCTCCTTGTTTTCATTTTGTTTGTAGCTTCCGTTCCAGTTGATAATGAGTGCGTAATTTCCTCGGATGTGATTTTGTTCTAGTTAAGCTTTCCACACACATTTACGACCTGACTGGATAGAAATTCTTCCCAGCAGGCCGATCAATGAAAGTTTAAAGCAGCCAAATAAGATATCGATATGCGCCATATTGCATGGTCGGAGTGGATGATTGTCTTGTCTTATTGGTGCGTATAGTTTTTTTTATTTTGCTGGTGAAAGTGTAGAGCTAGGAACTTTCTGCACTTCGGATTCAGACAAAAATTTCTTCGGATCCTTGACTTCGAGACTTAGAGGTTTCAAGAATTCAGTGGCGTGGCGTGCTTTGCGATATATCGATTGATACGCCATTCAAACCTATGGAAAAGGATCGATAAGCAGGGCGTTCGCAATTAACACCTTAGTGATCGATTCTTTACCATAGCTTCAAATGGCGATATATCGATAATCGATCCTTCACGCCACGCCACTGCAAGAATTTTTTACCAGGCTCATCCCCTAACTTTTCCCTGATCTCCCCTGATTTTTAGGAGCTCGTTCCCTGACGAGAGACCGAAAATTTCCCCCACTGCCCCGGGATTTTCTGGGGGAAAAGAATTAAATTCTCCAGAGTTCCAGATTTGAATATAAATTTTAATTAATCTTTCAGCTATTTCTCTGGCGCGCATTCAAAATTGTAATTCCAAAAGCGTTCCTGATGTTTATTTTATATAGTCAATGACAGCTTCTCCATTATTTTAATGATTTGAAGCTTCAAATGTGGCAATCAAGAAGTCAATAATAGCGGCTGAGGCGCAGTAACATTCGCTTTCATAACAATAAGTACTTAAAATTTCCTTACGCCTTGGCCCTCTTAGAACTGCAAAAAGTATCATATGCCCCCCCCCCAAAAAAATAAAAATTTTCCAGATGTTTTGAATGCAACAATTCGCAAGTATTTTGTGCTGATAGTAGAAGGAAAAAGAGAACATAATTATTCCGCAGAAATTGATGGAATCATTCTTTATGGAAGCTTCAAAATGCGTCCGATTAGTCGTATAAATTCTAAAATTTCTCGAGGGATGCCCCTCGGACCCCCCCCCCGCCGCCGTGCTTTGGGCTCGGACCATAAAACTGGTACCAGGGCTCGAGAAGGGATGTGGCGAGCCTGCATGAAGGCTAGTTCTATTTAAATCTTCCGTCACATTCATACGGCGCAATGATACAACTATTTGAACTCTCCGGAATGCGTGAGGTATCACGCCGCATTTGAAGGCGTTTTCAAAACAGCCAAGCTCCGATACCCGGATTATCGTTTTGCATAGTTCATATTCTTTTATTAAATTCCGTACCACTCGTTTATTTTTAATCCTCGCAGCAAAACCACCCACTTGTAAATACAATTCTAGCTGAAGCGCACTTCAGCTATGCATTCACCACTGCGAAAATTTCTCAGGAAATCGACAAGCCCAGCGTGCATGGAGGCTATCTCCATTTAAATCTTCCGTAACATTCTTACGGCGTAATGATACAACTATTTGAACTCTCCGGAATGCGTAAGGTATCACGCCGCATTTGAAGAGGTTTTCAAAACAGCCAAGTTCCGTTATCGGAATAATCGTTTTGCATAGTTCATATTATTTTGTTTCAATTTCTAACCACTTGTATAATTATAATCCTCCTATAAAAACCACCCATTCGCTAAATACAATTCTAGCTGAAGCGCACTTCAGCTATGCATTCACCACTGCAAAAGCGGGAGATTGCGATGGACAAACGAGGAATAGGTAATAGACTGATTAACGGCAACCCACGGGAGACCCGATAGTTAGTCCATCATTTCCCCCCTTAGTCTATAGGAACCACCCATTACAACCAATAGGATAGCTTCATACTTCCTACGTCTCCTTCGTCTATCAATTTGAATAATCATCCTGCAGGGCACATTTTTCGGTCCGTTTATTTTTGTAAAAAGAAATCGACAGTTTGGAATTCGAGTTTTTGATTGGAAAGTGACTACTGCATCCCAAAGAGTAAGTTATGAGCGGTCGAGAGTAATTTTAAGCTGTCCAAGAGTGGGAAAATGAACTAGAGGTCGACAGTTTCGAAAATCGAAAATGGAAAGTTGAAACTCAAAGAGACCCTTTTCATCAAAACTCCATGTTTGGGTTTCAAACTGGAAACCATCGAAACTAAAGTTTGGCCTGAAATGTTTTGTTTGTGAAACAACCCTGAGGAGATGTCCCAAAATCTCAACTTCGAAATTCTCGCTCTCGTCCCATGGACGGTCACGTATATCATTGTCTCTCGGACAAAAGAACGAAAATGTACTTCGAAGTTGTCGAATTCACTCGAAAATCGAATAATTAAAAGAAAAATATCGAGCGTTTGGAGCTAAAAATCTCACTGATTCAGCCTCTGATAGGGTTCAAAAATCATCTACATTCCGGACAAAAATTATTTGGCTTATATTCTTTTGAAAGAGTTAGCTGCGGGCCGATTATTGAAATTGATAGACAAAGCGATAGACAAAAAAGACATAGGGGGTATAAAGCAATCCTATTGGTTGAAATAGGTGGTTCTCATAGACTAGGGGGAAAATGATAGACTAACTGTAGGATCTCTCGTGGGTTGCCGTTAGTTAGTCTATTACCTACCTCCTATGTCCATTCCCACCACCTGCTTCCACCAATAGGATCCCTCCAAATCCCTTTTGTCGTCTTTGTCTATAGCTTTGTCTATAAGTTTCAATAATCGGCCCGCTGCTAGAGTTACTTTTGTGACCTTGGAGTGAAGTTACGTTCCTTTATCTATAAAACGACGATAAAGGAAGGAAACAGTGGCGTGGCGTGAATTGCAATATATCGATTGTAATGCCGTTTAGACCTATGGAAAAGGATCGATAAACAGGGTGTTCGACTGTTCGCAGCGAACACCTTAATAATCGATTCTTTACCATAGGTTTGAATGGCATAACAATCGATAAATCGCAATTCACGCCACGCCACTGGAAGGAAATTATGCGAGATCCTACCTCCGTTTTCAGCTGGAAAGAGGATGAACTCGAGGCAGAGTCCGACGGTTTTGAATGGTAACGCACCAATATTGGATCGAGTCTTTCCAACAGGACAACCGGATTTTTCCGCATGTTCGAATTTCGATCGCTGATTTCTCTATGAGTATCTGAAACGTAAGAAAGAAAGAAAAATTGACAGGTTAATATGGCACAACAAAAGTATAACTGGATTGCATTTTGCAAAAAGGAACCACTAGCATTGCAATGTTGCTAAGATTGTGCAACTTCTTTTGTCTTGGAGGAAAACCCCGATTATCCATTAATAGTTTGTGCTTTACTCGCTAAAAACTGTAAATTTAAGACAAAAATTACCATCTAAATTCCATAGTTTTTCACGATTTCCGCAATTTTATTGCAAAAGATGAAGTTGCACAATATTAGCATCATTGCAATGCTAGTGGTCCCTTTTTGCAAAATGCAATCCAACTGAGATGTTGCAAGTGTACGGAATTTGCGATTTGACCGTTGATTCTTGTGTAAAAGTTCGCGAGAAACACGATGGTGCCACTGGTTTTCTCTGAAATCAACTCCCAAGCTCAAAAAAAGCTCTCAAATTGAGGCCAAAATGGAGGGGATACCCCACGCTATCCTGAGAGTCCACCTCTACATCAAAACAAGCTCTCCATGCAAAGCTGGGGAGCAAATACATTTACAGGGCTGCCACTTTCTTTGGGGACTCTAAAACTGAAATCACGGCAACCCTGTCAATGTATTTGCTCCCTATCTTTGCATGGAGAGATTGTCTTGATGTAGAGGTGGACTCTCAGGATAGCGTGGGGTATCCCCTCCATTTTGGCCTCGACTTGAGAGCTTTTTTTGAGCTTGGGAGTTGATTTCAGAGAAAACCAGTGGCACCATCATGTTTCTCGCGAACTGTTGCATAAGAATCAATAGTCAAATCGCAAATTCCTTACACATGCAACATCTCCATTGATTTTTCTAAACCGATTCAAATCAGTGGCATGGCGTGATTTGCGATAAATCGATGGATCTGCCATATGAACCCATTATGAAGGCCGATCGATGAACAGGATGTTCGCGACGAGAACCTTAAAAATCGATTCTTAGCCGATTTTCAAATAGGCAAATATCGATAATAATCGATCATTCACGCCTCGCCACTAACACTGCTAAAAATAACTGAAACACCACAACATATGTTCCCTTAAAAAATATCTCACTAAGAACTTGTTAAAATTTCAGAGATCAACTCATTAGAATAAGTAAAGCATCTGTTAAAAAAGTGCGGCAACCAGGGGAACTGAGGGATTTTTTCAAACGAGACCTGAATGAAACTTCATGATGAAGCAAGCATTCAGTGAAAGGTTTAGATCACATTCAAAGCTCGTTTTGTCGGCGATGCGTTGCAAAGGTTACATTTTCACCATTGAAAAATGCTATTATTTTGAAGTTCCTCGATTTGAAAATCAAAAGTTGATCAATTTCTATTTGCGGAGGCACAATAACATCACCGGATGCGGGATGCTACTCTGCCTCAGAAAATAAAAAAGGATCGACGGAATGTGATTTTTCAACCGAGGAGCTTCCAAATACTGGCATTTTTTAATCGTGAAAATGTAAACTTTGCAACCCTGTATTGCCGCAACGAGCTTTGAACGCAAGCTCAAACTCTCACTGGATGATTGTCTCGTCATTAAATTTCTTTTCGGTCACATTTGAACGAAATCCCTGAGTTCCGTCAAAATGGGGTGCAAAAAGGCCTTTTTTTCTTGACAAAACTTCTGTGCTCCCCCTCCCCCCCATTCTTCCATGCCCTTCTTCCGCGGTATGGTAAAAGTTTAGGGTGGCTAGCGGAATTTCATTTCATCATTCCCTGACTTTTCCCAACTTCTTGAAATGAAATCCCCTGACTTCTTTACGATGATGTAAAGGCCTCAATTAATGCAGTGGCGCACAATGGATCGAGTGAATGGGAGAGGTCGGACAAAATTCGGAAACTTTAAACGCTTATAACTCCGTTAATACAAAAATTTGAGGTTCTAAAAGTGGTTCCATTGGCTCCCCCGTACAATTTTCTTTTTCAAGCACACCTTAAAATTTAAAATGTGACAAAATAAACATGAAAACATACAGCTTTAATCAAAAATTTCATGTCCGACCACTTAAATAGACTCGATCCACTGTGTGGCGTGGCGCGAATGATCGACCATCGATATCTCGCCATTTGAAGCTATGGTAAAGAATCGATCATTAGGGTGTTCGCTGCGAACACCCTAATGCTCGATTTTTTTCATAGGTTTGAGTAGCGTATCGATCGATATATCGCAAAGCACGCCACGCCACCGAAGTAACAACGCGATAAGTTGGCCCGTCGCGGTCCCGATTTTTACGTGGAATCCGGCTCAAAAAAATTCCCTGATCGTAGATGAAATTCCCTGAATTTTCCCGATCGAGTTGCATTCCCTGACTTTTCTCCGTATTTTCGGTCGCTAGCCACCCTTTAAAAACTCCGTATGGGCCTCCAGGCGTTGCCAAATCTCCTTTGATGAAAAATAATTTGCAGGGAAACTTGAGTATGTTTTTCTTCTACTTTTTCAGGGAATTTCGTCCGCGAGTCAATTTACAGAATCTGAGAATTTCAAGGAATAATGGTCATACATTTTCTTAGAAAATAATATTTCATGTGGGGAAATTTGGCAACATCCGAGTACTCATACGCCGTTTTTCTTGGCGCGGCATCTTGTACGCGTAGAACCAACTTTTCGTCGAATTCTAGAGTCCCTTTATACTGAGAGTCAAGACAAAGTGAATCCATTTCTGATTGGTTCCCGTATTTTAGGCCTTCACCGTGTCACAAACGAGAATGAAGATTACATTTTCACCGATTGCAAAGATTATAATCTGGAATGGACCAGGGAATTACGGGTTCGGCAAGGAACAAACGGAATAAGAGAAAGAAGGGAGAAAGGAATTTGAGAATGGCCCGATCAAAGATTACAAAAAACCTTCAATTTCTGTAATCTTTATTCCCGTAGGTGACTCCATGAGGGGGTGTTGTCTTGACTCTCAGTATAAAGGGCAGGGCCGGATTTACGTTTTTGGCGCCCTGTGCAGAAATTTTGAGGCGCCCTCTCGCACGTCCTCCCCTCCCCCGCCCGCGCATTTCCCAACCCGACGGTCATCTTTGGTTACTACGTGCTACCTTTAACTAAATACGAATTTTTTTCGAGTGAGTGAATGATTCTGGGGCAGAAACCAAAACCAGGTACCCGTTCCTGTTACTGTTAACTACGAAACTAAGAGAAAGTTTGACCCTTAAAGTCTAGGGTCATGTCATTTAAAAGATGGAACGCAATGAATTCATGGTTCCCCGCTGTAATTTTGGAGAGTTTGGGAAAAAAAACCAAAATTTGGCGCCCCTCAAAATCTGGCGCCCTGTGCAGCTGCACCGATGCACCATACTGCCGTGCTAAGGAAGAACGCCGTATGAACATTCGAGAGTTGCCACATTTCCTACGATAAAATGTTTATTTTTGAAGATATCTACGAATATTTTTCCTTGAAATTTTCAGGAAATGTAGGTAAAATTGCGAACAAAATTATCTGAAAAATTGGAGGAAAAACGTTTACAAATATTCCCGAAAATTTGTGATTTATTTAAGGAAATTTGGCAACGCCTGAAGGCTCATACGGCGTTTTTCCTTAGCACGGCAGCATAGGTAAATCCGGCCCTGATAAAGGGACTCTATCGAATTCAAGCGTGTGACTAAAACATACTAATAAATCGAATCTTAAATTGTCGGCGACTTACCGTCTTCTTTGGATTTGCCCGTGACCGTGACAGTCTCGCCCTGACGCTCGATTTCCGGTCTGGAATCGGACGGCTCATTCGTCGAAGATCCGATGTCCGATTCTTGTTTCAGAACCAAACGAAGAATAGCGCTCTTGTTGACGAGTTCTGAAAAATATTACGAAAACCTTCAGAAAGGACCATCTACGGAGAAATGGACTTCTACATTTGAACACATTTTTCAGGAAACCTCTTTTTGTTCCCTTACGTGGATGATGGAAAATCCATTAAGTTGAATGGAGGAAAAATAGGCAGAGATCGAACACTTAATTGTACGGCATTTTTCCTTAGCCCGACAAATACGTCGTATCTGTGTAACGTTTTGCGATGATGAGAAACTCTTATTTTTGTTTCATCACAGAATAAACGTATTCAGGGTGTCCAGTTTTTTTGTTTTGATTTTGGAAAATCCTGATGAAATCCCGATTTTGGATTGCTAAATCCGGATCTCATAATTTTTCCAAATCCTGATTTTTGGCGGAGAAAAATAAAAATTTCTGCATGAGCATAGAAAAAAGCAGAACTCGAATTAAAAGCTCGATAAGAAAATCCGATCGGACGGCCGACTTTTCTCAAATCCCGATTTTACGACCGATTTTTCCTCAATTCCTGATTGACCTTAAATCCTGCTAGAAACGGGAAAAACTCTGATGCTAGACACCCTGGTATTTGTCGTAAACCTTTGCAAGTGAGCGCTTCTATAAATGAGTCAGAAATAATGTTCCCATTGCAAAATGAGGTCAACCTGTAAAATAACTTTTTCAGTGCATCAGTCCCTTCATATCATATATTGATAGCTTTTCCTTCATGCTTTGGATTTCAAATTTTTGACTTAGTTTTGGGACGACCTTTAGATGCGTTGCAGCGGCACTATCACCAGAAACGATGAAAAAAGCTTGAAATGTTGCTGTTGTGCGCCTTTTTTTAAAAACAGCTCAACTTGGAAAGAAAGGCAACTCCGTTCAACTGCAGAATTGGGTTAGGTTAGGGTTAAACGCACCTATTCTTTCTAAAATATTTATTTAGTCATTTTTTTTTATTACAATTTTTACAATTTTACAATTATTACAATTGAAAAAATAAGTGGAAATTTTGTTTCTTCTGTAAAAACTCAAATCAAAGGTTAAGAACGTGTTTATTCCGCCATTAAAGGACCGAAAACAGTCGGATTTTTCGTCACGAATTTTTTTGAGAACTCCATAGCATGCGATAAAAACATTTTTGATCCACGGAAAATTTTGAGCAGAATTCAGTTTAATTCGTTCACGGAAAAAATAGGGTAGTCGACACAACCAGCGGTTAGTTAAAAATGCGCCAGCTACCGTGCGGTAGTTAAGATGACTACCGCGGTGGAGGTCACAACTAACTCAGTAGTTACATCAGCATCCATGGTTGTTGATGTGACTACCGGGTTAGTTGTGACCTCCACCGCGGTAGTTATCGTGACTACCGCACGGTAGCTGACGCATTTTTAACTAGCCGCTGGTTGTGTCGACTACCCTATTTTTCCCGTGTTTTCTGGATTTTTTTTTTTTTTTCTTTCATAACCGGACTTGGGTACTTTATGAAACAAACGATTCGGTTACCTGATTTCGGATTTCCATCTTCCTCTGCTTCCTCTATTTTTATACGCGACAGCAGTGACGAAGTCACGTATTTCCTTTCGAGAGGAGCAGATTCTCCTGGGTTGTCCCTGAAATCGGCGTCAGGTTCTTCTTCATAATCAACATGCGGTCCTTGAAAAGGTACCGGTGAGTTTTGCAGGTCGCTAGTGTGGTAGGTTCCATTCTTGAACGATGTGAGATCGAGTTTCTCCAGGAACACAACTGGTTGCTTTTGACGAAATTCGGATTTGACATGGAGCTTGGTACCTTGTCCGAGATCTGCAACACCAGCAATGTGATTCGTTTTAAAAGAATGCTTTATTCGGCTTCAGACCTCTCGTTAGTTTACGATAGGACTGCATTTTGCAATTTGGAGCTATAAATTTTGGCTCTTCTGGAAAAACACTTATGTGCACAGGGAAATTAATGGAACATGCGTTGTTTTTGAACCAGGCTGGAATTTATAGTTCCAAATTGCAAAATGAAGTCCAATAAATGGACAGCGTTAAACAGAAAGGAACCGAGCCACATCGGCTATTGCCAAATTTAATTGAGCTATTTAATTTTTTACGTGAAGACGGTTGTGGGGGTTTCCTTGCAAATTTCAGTGAATTTTCTCCATAGTGCGAAGCAAATTCCTAAACATTTTCAAAGGAATCCGCACAACCGTTCTGTCTCGAAAAATTAAATTACCCAGTTAAATTTGGCAACAGCTGACGTGACTTACCTCCTTTCTACTGAACGCGGTCCAAATGAAACTCGTAAAATAAATACACTTCGGTTGTGCGGGTCAAAACCATTTACTTCGATTGCTGAGACTCATGTTGACTCCTTTTTAGGAAGGCTTTTCTTTTGTAGAAAAACGAGTGAATGTTCTATCCTACATTCACACCGAAAATAAACATCGGAATTGCGTGTTAAAAATTCATGTAAACTTGACTTACTAACTGCAATTATGTACGCACATAAGAGCCGCTTTCTTAGCATTCCTTGCAAACCTGACCTGCAATTATGTCAAAATGTATAATTTATACTATTACGACATGTTATTTCTTTGCCAAATTTACTATTTCACTTTATTTTACTTTTATTTCGTTCTTGTTACTCTCTACTCGTCTATATTACTTTTATTTCTGTAATTTAATATTCTTCAGTTCTTAAAAAACAACTATTTTCACATACCAACTCCACAAGGGCATAATCTATGTTGTTAATGTGTATAAGTAACGAGAGGGCTCTGCCCCCTGGCCGCTGCGTGGCCTAACCCCTGGGCCCGAAGGCCACTTCGGTGCCAGTGAAATCGTCGAAATCGCCCGTTGGCGGCCAATGAGCCAATAATTTAAATTGAATAACAAAACGTTGTTTCAAAGAAAAATTTTCCGCCAAACAGCATTCTTAATGATTTTCTCCTTACTCTCAATTTTGTTTCCTTTTTTGGAAGTCGACCTTGACAGGGCCACATATAGCTGTCCATGACTAAAAAAAGGCCCCTGAAAATAACCTACTCTGTTGAAACTCTGATCTTTGAACTCCCTTCCTCCCTCCTGCCCATCGACTGTCTTACTCTCCTTCCTCACCCCATCCATCGAGCGTCTTAAAATGCTTTTATTAGAATAGAGAGGATTTTTAATAGGCTCACTGACAATATCTAAATGACTCGATAAGGTCTGATGTAAGCAACTATAGACCGCCTTCGGTAATGGTTTGATGTATCGTTTGGTTCAAAACAATAGAACATAACCCCAACCAAAACTATTAGGATTTAAGTTGGAAAAGCTGAAAATGAGAAAATTCCTAACATTCACTTTGCATTGGCATTTGGTGCTCAAAAGAATAAAACAAAATCTGTTACAATAGACCCGCTCCCTCTGATTTCTGAATTGACGTTTGAGGCTATGTTTATGTTTTGAACCGATCGATATCGATACAATTTCACCCGTTGGATGTATCGAATATGATCTATTATACCGTTAAGTCCACAGCAGGTGATCATCACCCTTACAAAAAAAAACAACTGACTGGAGTAAAACTGAATGCGACTTAAGCTCGCTTTCCCGGAAAGACTTATCGTATTGTAGGGACTCGTTCTTTTTATTCTTTCTTTTTTACAGAAATCTTCGTTAAAATTGAGAATTTAGACAAATAACGAGGGAGAAAAAAGAACGCAAGGATGCCATTGGCGGATACAGCAAATTGGCAATATTTTCTTTCCTCCATTTAAACCTATGAAATGTATCGATTCTTGGAGGGGCCAGGTGCTCCGACAAAAATCGATTATTTAGCATAGGTTTAAGGTGATTGGATGGACGCCATATTTTGTGTCAGAACGGCATGCGATATATCGCACCAATTGGTTCCATTTTTTCAGCTACTCGTCATTTCTCTCCAATTTTGAGATCGCAATTCTGTTGTCAGGAGACTAAAGCACTCACTGACCAATTTTAATAAAGAAATTCAACGTAATAAAGGCGTGGTTTTTTCAGAGAGAAAACATCGCATTCGATACTGATATCGAAACTGCACTCGAATGCGATATTTTCTCTCTGAAAAAACCACGCCTTTATTACGTTGAATTTCTTTGTTAAAATTGGTCAGTGAGTGCTTTAGTCTCCTGACAACAGAATTGCGATCTCAAAATTGGAGAGAAATGACGAGTAGCTGAAAAAATGGAACCAATCGATGCGATATATCGCATGCCGTTCTGACACAAAATATGGCGTCCATCGAATCACCTGAAGTGGAGAAAATCCGGTGTTGCCAAATTGTTGGATCCGCCTCTGATGGAAAATGGAACTCTACCTGTTCGATATCCTCCATATTCCGTGGATTCGTCCGACATGACCTCTTGTTTGAGCTGGACATCGGGCACCCACTCTGAAGGACCTTCCATTGTTTCTTGCCCTGAATGGCAATCTCAGCCCAGATTCAATCGACTCATATGGAGTGCCGAAAACTTTCCAGCTTCTGAAACACCAAAAGATATTCATAAATATCATTTCAAAACGGAACATACGTTTCCAACATAGAAATACACCAGTCAAAAATATACCTAAGAAAAAATAAAACACTAAGAAGTAGCCCGAAACTGTACGTAACAAGATGGAGATATGGTGCTGGGTCCACACCATTTCGCGGGGAAAACAAAGCCAAGAAGTTCCAAAAATTATAATTAGAGTCAAAATTAAACTATTAAAATTACTAAAACTACTAAAATTAAACTAAAATAAATACTAAAATTAAACTATAGATAATTCTAAATCTCTTATCTATTGAAGTATTAAAGGTTACATTAATTTATCTGATTGGGTGGTTTAGGATCATGAGTTGGACTATTAATACATACATAAAGTCGCTTTTAAAGCGCCGCCTCGCGCTCTGCGACGCCCAATCGCCATTGACCCCTATCCTCCCAGAGATCATCAGGCAATTGGCACCTTCTGATCTCCTCCTCCACCCCTTGTCGCCAACCTTTCACAGGACGTCCACGCCGTCGCCTTCCGGGAGGAACCCAATCGAAGACCTGCTTGGGCAAC
>NW_017547114.1:4577106-4619052 GCF_001854935.1 Bemisia tabaci
GACAGTCCTCTATAGTTATCACACTCATCTTTTCTACCCTTCTTCTTGTATATAGGTGACACCCAAGACTCTTTCCATTCTGTCGGTACCTTTCCACCGTCCAAGCAATCTTGCATCAGGTATCTCAACCGTTGAAACAGCTTGCAGGTTCCACACTTGATCAACTCAGCAGGAATATTTCCCGGACCCGGAGCTTTATCGTTCTTTAGCTCTCGTACGGCCTTAACCACGTCCTCCATATGGATCTCCAAGTTATGATTATCGTTAGTATACTCCAAGCTTACACCTCCATCTTGAAATTCAGGTCGCCTTTCTGTCAGTAAATTTTTAAAATAACCCTCCAGTTTATCAATGGATATCGGAGATATCAAGTCCCGCTTCACGTCCCTTCGCAGCCCTTTCAGCAACTTCCAGCTCTCAGTGCTTTTCCTTCCTCCTATGTACGTGTCTATTTTGTTACAGCTCCTCTCCCAAGATTCGTTCTTTTTCTTGGTTATGAGCCTTCGTACCTGGGTCTGAGCTTTTTTATACGCCTCTTTGTCTTCTGTTTTTTTTGAGGAAAGGAACTGATGATATTTTTTACGTTTCTCCTGAATCTCCTTCTCAATTTCTTCGTCCCACCAGTTAGGTTTTTCGCTAACTTTCCTATCATCAGCGACACCAAGAGCCTCCATTGCTGCCGAGTGAATGCAATCCTTCAAGAACTGATACTGCTGTTCGGTATCACCGTCCCTTGATTCGCCTAACTTCTCATCCAAGCGCTTTCCATATAAAGCCCTTACACTTGGATGCTGCAAGCTGTCAATATTATAGTTCACAAGCTTGACACGATCTTTTTGTTGGTGAACCTGTTCCTGTGCTTGCCTGGTCTCCTGGCTCCCTTTCACTGGGAAAGCTATTTTCGCCCCGAGGAAATAATGATCACTGCCGCAGGAAAGACCTCTCCACACTCTAACTTGCTGAATCTTCATTCCCGTGTCTTGTCTAACAGTTGGACTATTAATAAATGATTAATAATTTGATACTTAATAGAAGTGTGTCTTATTTTGTTTGTGGGTTTGTGTACATCAGGAAAAGGATATAGAGCTAGAGAGACAATAATAGGATATTATCTGGTTCAAGTAATTGTCTCTTTAGTTATGCTTACATTTATTCTATTATATTATATATTTATTCTATTACTATTATATATTCAACTTAGGATATATATGTAGATAAATTCTAATTTTAGGATTAATGGTTAAAATGGGGATATTTCCTTTTCATTTTTGGTTTATTTTAATATGTGGAAAACTTGAATGAATTAGATTTCTTATTTTATCTACTCTAATAATTAAATATGTAAAATCAATTAATCTAACTATTGAACTCTAATGCGTACCAGTGCGAAACGGCGTACCCATGATGGCGTTTTAATGCCGTCTTGGATTTTGCGGCATGTTAAGTTGGGTTCACTGCCGAGTGTGATCTGCTGATGAGGTCTAAAAAGACCCAAACCGGTATAGATCTCTTAGCGTGACTCCAACTTAATATTCCAATGCAAACTGCCTGAGCTGAACACTCTCCCTCCTCAGTTTCGTACCGGTACGCATTAGAGTTCAAAAATTTAATTATGACTCTAATTATAATTTTTGGAACTTCTTGGCTTTGTTTTCCCCGCGAAATGGTCTGCACCCAGCACTACCCTGGTAAAAATTGGCGGTAGAATCTGTGTTCCAAAATACCATAGACCTAAAGCCGGCTGTAAGATTTCCAATAGCTTCTATATAGGAATGGCAGGCATCCATCAAAAGTACGGAGCTTTCCTCGCAAAATAAATCAAGATACTACGACACAAAAAGAGAGCGGTAGTCCAAAACCTAACGAAGTCCTGGTATCCGTATTTAGTAACGTTTAGTATAAACTTTATCGTCTGGCTGTTGCTTAGTCGCCATCGGCTATAAAAGGCTATAGAAATTGTGTAGTCGGCTATATTAGAGCGCCTTCAGTTTCGTATGATACTGTGCAATACCTCTGGTGTGAAATAGTTGCTTCAATCGCCGTGGCACGCTGCGGCGCGGCGCGGCGCGGCGGGCGGGCAGCCAGCGCAAAACGCGCATTGGCGCCTTCAAACCTAACAGGGATACTTCACGCGTTGCGCAATTCGTGAGGTATCCCTGTTAGGTTTGAAGGCGCCAGTGCGTCGCCGCTCCGCTTTTTGTTAGGCTCTAAAAATTAATCTGGCGGAGTCAGCGTTATTCAACTCATGATTTTGAAATGTTTACACATCCTGTATGGATTATTCTCGTTTTAATTGATGAAAAAAAATATGTATTAAAGGAAAATATAACGTGTGTTTTATAAATATTTAGGTGGTTCCGTATCAAACTTAATGATTTCCAAAGCACACGAATTTTTACACAATTTCTTATAGCCTTTTATAATCGACGGTGAAAAAGCAACAGCCAGGCGATAAAGTGTAGGCCGAGCGATAGGAACTATAGCCCGGCTGCATAATTTTTTATCGCTTCGTATAGCCCGACCGTATGATTTTCTCCGCATTCTACAGCCAGCTATATGGTTTTCTGTAGCCTCCTTTAGCCGGCTATAAGAATTCTTATGGTATTTTAAAACGCAGCTCTTATCGCAGATTTTTACCAGGGCATTTCTCCACCTTGTCAAAAATATACCTCGACAGCAAATTTTAATACTTACCATACCACAGATTTTATATAAAGTCGAAAGGAGCTAACGATAAGTGCAATCTTTAAATTTTACTAATTTCATATATTCGCTGTAGGAATCGATCACCCTGATTAGTTTTCCTGCAAGAATTGTAAAAATTGCCGAGGAAATGATAATATTGAGAGCTAACATACAATAGGTACCGCATAACTGACAATTTTGGCAAAAACGAGTTAGCGACTTTGCCGCATTCAACAGTATAAAGTACGCAAGCTGATGATTTTAGTTTTTTCAATGGAGATGTTGCATGCGTGAGGAATTTGCGATTTGTTGATTCTTATGTAAGAGTTTGTGAGAAACACGATGATGCCACTGGTTTTCTCTGAAACCAACTCCCGAGCTCAAAAAAAGCTCTCAAGCTGAGGCCAAAATGGCCGGGGATATCCCACGCTAGTTGATTTCAGAGAAAACCAGTGGCACCATCGTGCTTCTCGAAAACTTTTACCTAAGAATCAATAGTCAAATCGCAAATTCCTCACACATGCAACATCTCCATTCTATAGGAAAGCGCTTCGATGACGCTGTAATCTATGAAAGAATTGCGAATCTAACCTTAACAATACAAAAATGGCGAGGTTTTTTCTTCGCCCTGCAAAATCGTCTGTTTTCGAGGCGGTATTATTGAGGTGAATCAGATTCGGAATCAAATTCGTCGTCATTGGAGAAGAGGGTTTGAAACCTCTATGTGCAGCCTCGATTACTGCCGTGCTAAAAGGAAAAACGCCGGATGAACCTTCAGGCGTTGCCAAATTTCCTTTGATAAAACACGAATTTCCTGGTAAATTTATGAATATCTTCCTACCAATTTCTGAGATAATTTTATTTGCAATTTCACCTAAAGATTCTGAAAATTTCCAGAGAAAATATTCACAGCTTTGCTCAAAAATAAGCATTTTATCGAAGTAAATTTGGCAACTCTCGAATGTTCATACGGCGCGCGTTCTTCCTTAGCACGGAAGATTAGTCGTTGAAGTTTCTCACAGTGTAATCGTCCATTGTGTGTGCCTCCGCACAGCGGATCGAGTCAATTTGAGAGGTTGGACATGAAATTTTTGACTAAAACCGCAAATTATGGTGTTAATTTCGTCACATTTAAAATTTCAATGGGTGCCAAGAGAATAAAACTTCACGAGGAAGCCAATGGAACCACTTTCAGGACCTCAAAGTTTTGTATAGACGGAGTTAAAAGCGTTTAAAGTTTCCAGATTTTGTCCGACCTCTCCCATTGACTCGATCCACTGTGCTCCGGTTCGTTATTCATAAGTAATATTTGCATTTTTTGGGATGAGCTTCCTGCATGTTCGTTCGATTCCAGTCAAAATGAAGCCTTGCCACTCCGCTAACCGTCTCGTAAACAGGAAAAGTCGTAAGTCGGGTTTTTTGTTACACCGAGTTTTATAATGTGTGTCCGATTAGATCACTCGGAATTTGGAAACTTCAATTTTGTTAGTGTGTTCAGTCAAAGTTTTTAATTGATTTCTTAACAATATACATTTGAGCAAAGAGGAGATTTAATTAAAATATGGGTAAACAAGGCTAAAAAATGATTAAAACACTAAAAGGCAGGACGTTTCGGGCTGTTACCAGCTCATTTTCAGCTGCAAAAACCTATAGGAACAAGTAAAAAACTGTGCTTTACTTACTTACTGTTTTTTACTTACTTACTGTTTTTTACTTGTTCTTATGTGTTTTTTGATTGTTTTTACGTGTTTTTCACTTGTTTTTAAATACTTGCGGTTGTGTTTTGTTAAGTTGTGTTTTTGCAGCTGAAAATGAGCTGGTAACAGCTCGAAACGTCCTGCCTTTCAGTGTTTTAATCATTTTTTAGCCTTGTTTACCCATATTTTAATTAAATCTCCTCTTTATTCGTACATTCGGGCTATGTTTTTGTTCTTTATCGTTATACATTTGAGTTAGATACAATATTGGCGGTTAGGAGCTACCATATTTGGCCCATTTTAGAAACAACATATTTATATTTGTAGATTTCACCTTTGTTTCCCGATCACCTGTTTTCAGATTTTAGGCGATAGCTATTTCGGTGTTACGTACACATCATCATCAGGCCACTTGGTTTGGTAATGCATCCCGATAGAAAAGAAGTTCAACTTTAAATTAAACAACATATATAGTTGAAAAAGTCGGACAAATTAGGAGGATTTCCGTGCAGGGTTGCCACAGAATTTAGAAACGGAAATTCTCTGACATTTTCCCGACACATTTTGGTGAAATTCCTTGACCACTTAAGATGAGACGGACAGGGCCGGATTTACCAATAGGCTACATAGGCTATAGCCTAGGGCGCAACATTTTGAGGGGCGCAAAATTTTTGAGAATTTATTAAAAAACGTGACTTATTAAGACATGTCTACGTTGTGGTTGACAAAGGTATGTTTTAAAGGTGAATTTAAACATTTTCCGGACACCTAACATCCTCCTTCTGATCTGGAGGGGAGGGGCGTCTGGAAGGAATCCCCCCGAGAGCGCCTACTTTTAGGGGCGTCACCCTAAATTTAGCCTAAGGCGCTAAAAATGTAAATCCGGCCCTGGAGACGGATGGTTGAGAAGGCATAATTGAAAATAGTTTTCGGGCGAAATTTCTTCAAAATCTCAAACCCATCCTAGAAAGCAACAGAGGGTGACTTGACAAATTTTCTCTGACATTTTCGTCATTTTCCCAGACATTTTCCAGTTTCCCCTGACTGTGGCCACCCTGCCGGTTTTCTGCAGTGTATCTCCGCCGCTAGGGTGCCGTCCCCGCAGAAACTCATCAGCGGGTCGATTGTTGAATCGTTATCGAATGACCTTGATCGATATATAGCATTGTGAAGATAGGGAGTTATCGATCAGAATCATTCGATAACGATTCAACAATCGACTTGCAGGCAAATTCGTCGACGTCCTTCCGCGGCGGAAAGACGCGCCTATTTGGTTCCGTACCTTCATCAAACTTTTGAACAAAAAAAAAAACAAGCGGGAAAGTTCTAATACTGTCGTATTAGAAAAGCGCTCAGGTGTTAGTAAATGTATTTAATGAAGAAAGGACGTATAAACTCCGTCGACTTGCCTGGGAAATGGAAATAAAACATCAGCTGATACCAAACAAAGGTTACCAAGGAAACCGTAAACGCGTTTTTTCGTTTCCCGAAAATGATAGTCACCGTTGAGCTCATCAGGCGCGTTTTTTTTGGGCTTCATTTGAGTTCAACGATCAATTTCGATAAGAATTACTCTACCGCTAAGAAATTTTCTTATAGACAAACGATCGAAACTACCCGCGCATTACGTTAAAAGCGTAAAATACGGTTTTCACAGCTTTATTTATTTTAAAAATGGACCCCCCCCCCAAAAAAAAAGCCCACACATCGATGAGCTGGTGCGCCATTTAAACGCATTAGCACTAGTATACTAGTAGGTACCTACTCGGAGGCAGGTCGAAATCAAAAAGCGCTGCCTATCGGCTGAGCGCTTAATAAAACTAAAATTAGAGTTTCTTATTGTCCAAAGTGTCCCTTTGCTCATGACGGGCGCGCTCAAAGACTATAAAAGCTGAAAGAACAGATTTTCTTTCAGGCGAGCCTCGTTCGTTAGCAACATATTAATGAGTTATAATTCTATCTTTCTGGACCAATGGACCACTAGATAGGGTACGAATTTCAGCATTCTGATACATGCTTCTTAACCAAAATTTTACGTAAAACACGATGCACACAACGAAAATTACCGAAATTAACTCCTTCCGAAGATATTTAATGATTCTTGATGCGTGAATTCAAACCACCCGCTCATGAAAACTCAATGCTCTACGTGATTCACATCGCGCGCTAAACGTTATCATGACAGTCTCTGCGATATAAAAATCTGGCAACCTCAATCTTGACGGTTTGGCTCAGCTATAGCAAATTTCTTGTGGTTTGAACAACATATGATGGGAAATGAACATTGCTCGATGAAGAAGCTTGCTGAAACCGTTGTAGTGGGCGATTTGACTCACGTAGAGCTTTGAGTTTCTTGTGAGCGGGCAGTTCAAATTCCTCGTAACCAATGTGTAATAAAAACGATAATATCTTCGTTAGGAGTTGGTTTCAGTAATTTTCGTTGTGTGAATCGTGTTCTATGTGTAATTCTGGTTAAGAAACATGTATCAGATCGCTTAAATTCGTACCTTGTCTAGTGGTCCATTGGATTGCATTTTGCAAAAAGGAACCAGGAGCATTGCAGTGTTGCTAAATTTGTGCATCTGCTTTTGTCTTGGACGAAAAACCTGATTATCCATCGACAGTTTCTGTTTTCCTCGCTAAGACTGTAAATTTAAAACAAAAATTATCGTGTAGATTTCATATTTGTTCATGGTTTCAGTAACTTTATTGCGAAGGATGAAGTTGCACACCAATGGCACCATTGCAATGCTTCTGGTTCCTTTTTGCAAAATGCAATCCAATTGAGGCTTAGATTGCCAAGAGCAAAAGTGGGCATAGAATATGCGAGGTAACTAGAGTACCTTCACAGACAGAGTACGGTCATTCGTATCTTTTTACTACGGTAAAACTGTGCCGCTTTTTGTTTGGTCGACGAGTTATTAGCCCTTATGATGCTCCTACGGCCGTCAATAAACAAACAAGATGGCGACTCACCGTAATATCGATAAGAAGCTAAATTTGACAATAATTTCAATTATACGGCAGTAACAATTTAAACTAGCATATCTACGAATAACACATGAAAACACTATTAAATCGCCTTTATCATAGGAGGATGTAAGATATGCATAAACTCAAACTTGCTGGCTGATAACAGCCATCATGTTTGTTTTTTTACGGCCGGAAAAACATCGTATCAGCCTATTTTCTCGCGACCAATGAAAAACCGGCATAAAAATGGCCATACTCTGTCTTTTAAGGTACTCTAGAGGCAACTGGAGATAAGGCAGTTAACAGGTTGACATACCCTAGTTGGTAGAGCAATTCAAAATTTACGCGAGTTCGGTTCCAACTCCAACTCAAGAATACAAATATTTCGACTTTGGTGTGTTGCACAGTATCGCACCAAATTGAAGGCGTTTTAAGTCGGTCCAACCGCGACCTGTGGAGAGTGGAGTCTTGATGTGTTGATTTTCAGTGCTGCCTCGCTGCTTATAACTCCGTTTATACAAAATTAAAAGTTCAGTTAGTGGTTCCATTCGTTTTCTCGTAAAATATTCTTCAAAACACACCCTTTTCAGTTTAAAATGTGGCGAAATAAACAAACGTTTGTGGTTATAGTAGAGTTACGTGTTAGTTTAGTTTTAGGCAAAGGATAGCACTTACGGCTGTCTTGCCTACAACTCGTCTTACGTGAACATGAAAAATACCTTTTGAACATAGTTGAAAATGAAATTCGTCGGTTTTTAATCATCCCAACGATTTGAGAGCGCCCTTCGGGTGATCGGTGGAAATTCGACCAGAATCGAAGGCTTAATGAAGTTTCCTGCACAGACGCTTCTCAGCGCATTATCTCAAAACCTCATTCTTGCTACGGCTCACAGAAATTGGTTTTCACACATTGGTTTTCTCGTAAAATTTTCTTCTACTAGCACCCCTGAAAGTTTAAATTGTGACGAAATAAACATCAGAATTTTCGGTTTTAGTCGGAAATTTCATGCGTGACCTCTTTTATTGACTCAATCCACTGTGCGGCTCTCTTCGCTTTCACGACATCGTAGACGAGACGGGGTATGGGTGATTTCACGATAACAGGAATAGTTAAAATGTGAAATACCTGAGAAATAAAAGTGCACCAATTTTAACAGGATTTCATTACCTCATTCTAAAGGTATTTAACTTCCTTTTTCCAGCTTTGGCACGCTCTATTTTGATTCAGTGCAAAGTTAAAGTGATTGATAAACAAGCCATTGAATCAGGTATCAGCGCTTTCCGCGGGACTGCTGGAGGTCCACGCAAACATGGCGGCCCTGCCAAATTGTGTCGGTTACGTAACAGACACAGCGTAACCGACACTCAAAAATGTGAGATTAAAGATGATACAAAAGATGAAACTTGGCAATTCTTGAGTTATGAGGTGGAATTAATGCTGCCTTAAAAGTTTTCTAAACTTTGGAGACTTCGTTTTAGTTTAATACTATTAAATTGAGGTTTTTGCGTAGTGAGGAATTAGTGCTACACACGTAAAAATCACTGGTTTTCATAATAATTTAAGTTTTCATTGTAAAAAAAACTGACTTATCAGTAATGGTTTTGTCAAGAAGACTTCAGCGAACAATTTGATGGCAGTTTTGAAACTCCTGACTCCATCTGGCGAGATAAACACTGCACTTAATACAACTGCAAAAATTTGTTGCCAAATGTGGCGACACCTCTTTCTTATGACTTTTCTCGCTCAATAATAAACATTTCAGTTCAAACTGGCAATTTTCTTGAACACTGGAGTCTCTTTTCAGCAAATATTGCCAAAGAGTTCATGATCAGTACTGATATGTTACCGCAAATTGCTCTTTTGCTTCAAAATCGGGGTTGGCGACGCGTAACCGACCGGACATTTTCGGCCTTTAAAGTCTCATATTATTAAATATAATAATAATTCATCATATTTTTTAGCATGGATAGGTTCAGGGACATCATTCCTATTGATTAATTAATTTGGTTTTCAATCGTTTTGCCCTATGTCGTTCATAACCCACGGCGACACGACTATTCCTATTATCGTGAAATCACCCGTATAAATTTCCAAGAAAAAAATTCACTTTAGGTTGGGAGAGCGCAGTATCGAGGCGCCTTGAGATTATGCAAAAAATAGTATTAGTATATTATAAATAATAAAAAAATCCTATTCGTGGAAGCTGGTGGTAGCGATGGAAAAAAGAGGCACTTCGAGTAAAAAGGTACTAACGGCAACCAGTAGTGGCGTGGCGTACTTTGCGATATATCCATTGATCTGCCATTTTAACCTATGGAGAAAGCTCGACAAACAGTATGTTCGCAAAGATCACTTCAAAAATCGATTCTTTACCATAGCTTCAAATGGGGAAAAATCGAAAATCGATCCTTCGCTCGGGACGATAGAGGCTCCCGCTCCCTCTCGACTAGGATGAATGAGTGTAAAATCTAAATTACAGTATTGCCGGAGACAAGTCATAAATTTAAATGGACTTTTTTATCTACAACTTTATTAGAGGTACAAAATTTACACACATTAACACTGAGAGAAGTGGAAATACAGAAACGACGGGAAAACAATGGGTTTTCACCGGAGATCTAACAAATAATGGACATATTTATATTATTCTTTTCGGATTAGGAACAAAATATCAGTTACAAAGCTACGTCTTAAACGACCCAGAAAATTGCGTCATTCATTCAAAAGACGGAGTCTAAAAATTGGCAGTAAAGCCAATTTTTAGACCACCATCATGCAAGTATGTTGAACTATATTTCAGGATCTTTGAGGGATTTTTCGCACTCTGCATTACGGAACTATCTTAAATGGACTAAATTTCCAGTTTCAGAACTACACATTTTTGCTCATCAGTAGAAACATCTGTGTGCGAAGGACAAAATTTGATAAAAAAATATTCACAAATTTTCTTAAAAATTCATATTTCATCAAAGGAGATACGGCAACTTCTAGAGGATCAAACGCCACTCTTCCTTCGCGCGGCAGGACATTTGGACTAAATTTTGCAATTCGAAACTAAAATTCCGGGCTCAGTTTAGAAACAACTATTTATGAGCCATAGGTTCCTCTGTGCACATCGGTGTTATCATAGGTGAGCCAAACGCTGTAATTCCTGATTACAAAATGCATTCCAAGTATTAGACATTGCCTTATCAATTACGATAGAGAAATCTCATCCGAATTCCAAAAATAGTTTATTAAAAATAATACGAATTTCGGATTTTCTGTTATATTCCGGAGTTTCAGAGGTAGGATTAATTATAAAGTTGATAAAATAACGGGAGATTTCACAACGCTCATAAAGAAGTAGGTATTCGAAAATTCAATTGGAAATATCTGCAATATATTCTCTTCGAAAATATGATGAAGAGAAAATAACGTCAGTAAGAAGCAAAAATAGGAACAAGCTTTCATACTCAATAGGTCTTGGGCCTCTAGCCAAGACAGGAATTAGAGCAATGAGCGACGTGTTTCCTCTATAAAATTTACGATGAAAGCGGAGTCGCACGACAGCCGGGAAGAGTGGAGAAGAACTCCATAACAAATGTAGGTGCTTACGATAAACAATGCTAGAATGGCAAAAATACGAAGGACGTCATCTGTATGGTCTCAACTTATAGTTTGATCATCAAAATTATGGTTTTTTATCCAGAAAGCGATCGAATATTTACCACCGGAGAGCCTTTTTCAGAAAACTAGGCAGAGCGATGCCGGCAACTAAAAGATCCACGATCGGTGTGTGTCGTATGCGTCCATTTAAAGGACTTTTCCTGGACAAGACGGAAGAGCACTGAGTGAAAATGTATGGTTTATAGCAGTCAGGAACAAGAGACCCTCCAATAGTATCTTGGCCATGTTGGAAAATATTATATTCGGGTCCTACTTACACGGTTGATGTTCAAGAACGTGTTGGCAGTTCCGTTTTGCAAACAAGCAGAAAATGGCGGAAGTTTGGGAAACTTGTTTGGCTCATGACGTCACCCGAAGCTCATCATCCCCCATATAGGCAGGTCAAAAGCCGATATTTGGGTGACGACCTTTGCTCCCTTATCATTGTTCATGTGGTTTTGTTCAATCCCCGAAAGTAAAAGCTTCTTCTTGTCGCCAGGAGGTCAGTGAAGGGTCTCTTGTCTCTGACCGCAGTATGCTCCGTCGAATGCGTCTTTTGCCGAAAAGGAGATGAGCAGGGAGTGCAAGTCTAGGGTTCTACCCCAGTATACATTCGCATATGTCTCTTTAAAGTAACATTCTTGGAGAGGAGAGCCGAACAATGCGTTCGCATGTGTATCTTAAAATTGCCTTCTGTACTGAATTGGGAGGAGCAATAACTGCAACTGAATAGTTACTCATCAGTATGCGTTCGCATGTGTACCTTCAAATTCTCTTTCCTAGGGAAGGAGGAGGAGCAATGACTGCAACTGAATGGTTTCTCACCAGTGTGTTTCCGCATGTGTTTCTTCAAATTGCCTTCTATACTGAATTGGGAGGAGCAATGACTGCAACTATATGGTTTCTCACCAGTATGCGTTCGCATGTGTACCTTCAAATTATCTTTCCTAGGGAAGGAGGAGGAGCAATGACTGCAACTGAATGGTTTCTCACCAGTGTGCTTCCGCATGTGTTTCTTCAAATTGCCTTCTATACTGAATTGGGAGGAGCAATGACTGCAACTATATGGTTTCTCTCCAGTATGCGTCCGGATGTGAATTATCAAATTATTTTTCTGAGAAAAGCATGCCGTGCAATAACTGCAACTATATGGTTTCTCTCCAGTGTGCGTACGAACATGTTCTATTAAAGACTGTTTGCGAGCGAAGCATGCAGTGCAATGACTGCAACTGAATGGTTTCTCACCAGTATGCGTCCGCATGTGTGTTGTCAAATGACTTTTCTTAACAAATGAGGCCGAGCAATGACTGCAACTGAATGGTTTCTCTCCAGTATGCGTCCGGATATGTGTTGTCAAAACACTTTTCTGAGCAAATGAGGCCGTGCAATGGTTGCAACTGAATGGTTTCTCACCAGTATGCGTTCGAACATGTTCCGTTAAATATTTTTTGCGAGCAAAGCATGCTGTGCAATGACTGCAACTATATGGTTTTTCACCAGTATGCGTGCGAATATGTGCCGTCAATGACTGTTTTTGAGCGAAGAATGACGTGCAATGACTGCAACTGAATGGTTTCTCGCCAGTGTTCGTTCGCATGTGTATCTTGAAATTGCCTTCTGTACTGAATTGGGAGGAGCAATGACTGCAACTGAATGGTTTCTCACCAGTGTGCTTCCGGATGCGTTTCTTCAAATTGCCTTCTACACTGAATTGGGAGGAGCAATGACTGCAACTATATGGTTTCTCTCCAGTATGCGTCCGGATGTGAATTATCAAATTATTTTTCTGAGAAAAGCATGCCGTGCAATAACTGCAACTATATGGTTTCTCGGCAGTGTGCGTTCGCATGTGTGTTGTCAAAGGACTTTTCATAAGAAATGAGGCCGAGCAATGACTGCAACTGAATGGTTTCTCTCCAGTATGCGTCCGGATATGTGTTGTCAAAACACTTTTCTGAGCAAATGAGGCCGTGCAATGGTTGCAACTGAATGGTTTCTCACCAGTATGCGTTCGAACATGTTTCGATAAAGTATTTTTGCGAGCAAAGCATGCTGTGCAATGACTGCAACTATATGGTTTTTCACCCGTATGCGTGCGAATATGTGCCGTCAAAGACTGTTTTTGAGCGAAGAATGCCTTGCAATGACTGCAACTGAATGGTTTCTCACCAGTATGCGTACGAACATGTTCCGTTAAAGAATGTTTGCGGGCAAAGCATGCTGTGCAATGACTGCAACTATATGGTTTCTCACCAGTATGCGTGCGAATATGTGCCGTCAAAGACTGTTTGTGAGCGAAGCATGCAGTGCAATGACTGCAAGTGAATGGTTTCTCACCAGTATGCGCTCGCATGTGTCTCGCTAAATTGCCTTTTCTACTGAATTGGGAGGAGCAATGACTGCAACTGAATGGTTCCTCGCCAGGGTGCGTTTGCATGTGAGTTGTTAAAGCGCTTTTGGAAGAAAAAAGGCTCGTACACTCGCCGCATGTGAATGGTTTCTCACCAGTGTGCGTTCGAATATGTTCGACCAACTCGGATTCTGATGCGTTTGTCTGGGTAGAGGGTTCCCGCTTAAATTCGATATTCGTTTGTGAAAGGTCAAACCAATTTTCATTACATTGGTCGGGAAGTGGAGAGCTCATGATCTCCCTCTTCACTCGCGCTGTAACGGTGACAAAATCACGAATATCATTCTCCAAATCGTGTTCTGCTCCTCCTCGTCCCAACCTGAGTTCTGACTCATCCGTCTGGGGAGTGAGTTCACTCTTAATGTCAATACTTGTGTGTAGCTGCTTAGTCCAACTTGCATCAACTGTTTCATCCTCGCATTCGATTTTGGGGGGAAGAGCGGAGGGAGAATAGAACATGGACGAGACCGAGGTCTCTTGGTTCTCTTCTACTGATGCAAGTCGGGTATTGTTGGAATCTTCAAGGCGACTTTCTACAGATTGGGAAGATGGGTTGCCAGACATACCGCTAGACTCCGGGCTGGTGCACTCTTCAGGTACAGCCTGCATTGAAGGGCTCGTGCAAGAAATCCTCGACACGTCTCCCTGGGGATCCTCTTTTACAGTTTGGTGGAATCACTGGATTGTAGTATTCAGGTGTGCTGAGTGCTGAGTGCTCTTTCCGTTAGATTTTTGGCGTCCGCATTCTCCATTCAAAATCCTGAACAAAATAAATATAAAGTTTTGTAAGCAACGCTTTGGACGACCGATTACGATACGAGGTATTCGATAGAGGGATTGAAAGACGGAGAGATATTTTTTGCGATAAATCGATTGATCTGCCATTTAAACCTATGGACGAGGATCTATGTACACTGTACAGAGTGTCGTAACGAAAACCTTAATAATAGATTCTTTAACATAGCTTCAGATGGGAAAATTTCGATAATCGATCATTCACGCCACGCCACTGGATACGAATACCCGCGGGATCGAAGTATGCGATGTTTCGAATAACATAGGTAGTTAAGACAGAAAACATCATAATCCGAGAAGACAAGAACCCCGAAATTCAGCGGCGTGCGGCGTCCATTGCGATATTTATAATTTCATCTTTAATGCCACCGATCCACGATTTTGCTGGATGTCACCGCCGTCTTCTTTTCGGAGGGACCCAATCTAGACCCTTCTTAGGCAATCTGTCATCCGCCTTTCGTTGAGCATGGCCACACCGGACAAGCTGTTCGCTTATAATATCATGCCCGATGTTCTGCTCGGCGCTCATGATCTGCATAGAGTACATAGAGTCGTAATGTGAATGGGAGAGTTGGCTCCTTGTTCTGCTCCACGAGTTCCGAGCCCGGTGTGCGCCGAGTTCGGGTCACTTTTTCGATACATATTCGATCCAAAATGGCGGTATGGAATACGTGGTGATTCCAATCTTCTTTGTTTACAGCGGATGGCCGGGTACCCGTGTATCGCAAACAATCGATTATGTATCGAAAAAGTGGCCCGGCGTCACACAGGAGTCTCGGAATTCGGGACCTGGAAAATGCTTCAAAGTGGCGCCAGCTCACCCGCTTACATTTCGACTCTATGTACTTTATGATGATCTCACGCACTCTTTCGTTTCCTGCGTGATCCCTCCTCGAGATGAGGACGTACACGCAACAGCAATACTTATGCATCTGAATGATATGAGCTGCATTTTATAATTTCTTCAATGTTGGAGTCGGTAATCTACCATCAGATGGTGCTTTTCAAAATCTATCGTAAATTTCTGCAATTTCATGAAAAATTGCCACCCTGCATGAGAAATGAATGAATTAACGCAAATTTTCCCGACAAAAAGCACACGTCCCGCGAATCTTTAAACAATTCGATCGGATGAGCCTTCGATATGCGACGACTTCAAACTCTAATCCATGACCTCTGAGGCATGTATCGGACTAACCCTGATTTCTGGACCTATCCTCTTATACCAATCCCACGGATATGATTCTTATTTCTGTGATTATCGAGAGTAGCGGTAGCTATCCCCATTTGAGGAGAATGGCGTCCCCTTAATCTGACCATTGATTCGGTGGTTTGAACTCGACTGCAGCCCAAACGACTGCACGGATTCGAACGAAAATTTACGATCGAACAGCAGCCGAGATAGATTCAAGGCCACGTTCGTCAGTTCATTAGGGTACGGAACGTAAGGCTCGTCTTTCCACGGCGCCTGGACGCCGCGCCGGCGAAAAACGCTGTTTCCAAGTCGAGGGTGAGAAGACGCTCACATTTTGGAGCACGGCACCTAAGGAGCGGAATTCTTGGGTTTATCCCTCCGCGTCCGTTGTCAATTTTCGGAATTTTCATTGATCGGACCAGTATGCTCTGAGTTGCGAAATTGATCAGACGGGCTTTTTTCAGGAGGTTATGGATTCGATCGACAAAAATCGACCGAAAAATGTAAACGGAAATCGATCGACCCCGATTTGATCGACAAATTATTAAAGAGCGGTGTCGATTCGATCGACATATATCGATCGGGGGGAAAAAAACGTGAAACGATCGACAGTTAATTTTTAAAAAACCTGTATCATAGTTCCATCGAGATGAATCGATCGAAAAACTAAAACGTGAACCGATCGACGTGATTCGATCGATTCACGGCCTTTGTCGATCATTTCAAGGGTTTGTCGATCGACTCATGGCTTTTGTCGATACATCAACGGGTTTTTCAATCGACTCACGGGTTTTTCAATTGACTCACGGGTTTTTCAATCGACTCACGGGTTTGTCGATCGACTCACAGCTTTAGTCAATCGACTCACGGGTTTGTCGAACGATTCAGGCCTTTTGTCGATCGATTCACGGGTTAGTCGATCGAACCCAAAACTAAACGCATTCGAAAATCGGTAGGAAAAGCAGCGGACAGAGCGGACTTTGTCGGAGACGCCGATCAGTTGGTGACAAATCGGAGCATCCACCATAGGCATTTTTCGCAGCGTCTCTTTGCCGCTAAGGTGTCGTCTCACGCAAAAGCATCAAGCAGATTCATCGGCGTCTAACCGCGGCGTCCAGACGCCGCGGAAACACGTGTCTATTCGGTTCTGTACCTCCATCAGACTTTTGAACTTAAAAAATAAGACTGAAAATTAGAGTTTCCGATCAAAGGTGCCCAGTGCCCATGGTTCATGACAGGCGCGCTCAGAGACTATAAAAGCCCAAAGAACAGATTTTCTTTCAGGTGAGCCTCCTTCCTTAGCAACATTAATGATGTTAATTCTTTCTTTCTGGACCAATTGAGGATTAGATTGCCACGAGCAAAAGTGGGCGATAAAATATGCAAAGTAACTGGAGATAAGACAGTTAACAGGCTGACATGCCTTAGTTGGTAGAGCAATTCACAATTTACGCGAGTTCGGTTCCGACTACAACTCAAGAATACAAATATTTCGACTTCGGTGTGTAGCACAGTATCGCACCCAATTGAAGGCGTTTTATGTTGGCCCGACCACAACCTACGGAAAGTGGAGTCTTGATGTTTTGTCATAGAGTGCTGCTTAGCTGCATTAGTTGAATGCAAAATGATGAGAACTTTTCACTCATATTAGTGTCAGGAGGAGCTGATGTCTTTTCGGGTTGAAATAAAGTATTCAGCTTTATTTTAGACACATGATAAAAGTCTGACTTTTTTATACCGAGAAATCCCTTTCCCATGCTAAATATACTTCCCGTCATAAAGTTCCATCTGATACCGAGTTTCGAAAAAATCGATTGAACACACTTTTTAATGAGGGCGCTCAACGGAGCTCACAATGTCAGCGCAGATACCTGTGCGAACCCGTCCTACCGCACAGTGGATCGAGTCAATAGGAGAGGGCGAACAAAATTTGGATACTTGAAACGCTTATATCTCCGTTTATACAAAATTAAAAGTACGGTTAGTGGTTCAATTGCTTTTCTCGTGAAATATTCTTCAAGAGAAACCCCTTAAAGACTGTAAATTTAAGACAAAATTTGTAAACTGATTGCGGCAGACGAACTCATACGATAGTATGTTGGAGTTTTTTGCCAAGGTGCGTTAAAAATTCAGCATAAAGCTGAAAATCTCAATACAGAGGGAAAAAGCTGGTTCGAGCACCAATTTTCCGATTGAACGATTGTATTGAGATTTTCAGCTTTATTCTGAATTTTTAACGCACGTTGGCAAAAAACTCCAACATACAAAAATTATCTGGTAAATTTCATATTTTTTCATGGTTTCAGTAATTTTATTGCGAAGGATGAAGTTGCACAATCTTAGAACCATTGCAATGCTTCCGGTTCCTTTTTGCAAAATGCAATCCAATTGAGGCCAAGAGCAAGAGGGGGGATAATATATGCGAGGTAACTTGGGATACGGCAGTTAACAGGTTGACATGCCTTAGTTGGTGGAGCAATTCACAATTTACGCGAGTTCGGTTCCAACGCCAACTCAAGAATACGAATATTTCGACTTTGGTGTGTTGCACAGTATCGCACACAAATTGAAGGCGTTTTATGTTGGTCCAACCGCGACCTGCGGAGACGAGGAGTCTTGATGTGATGAATTTGAGTGCTGCCTATGGCTCATGCGTACTTTTCACTCATATTGGTGTTAGGCAGAGCTGATGACTTTCCGCGTTGAAATGAGGTGGTATGAAGCTAAGGAAAAGGATCGATGGACTTGACAGAGTTGTCGCAACGAACGCCTTGATAATCGATTCATTACCACAGCTTTAAATGGGGGAAGAATCGATAATCGATCATTAGCGCCACGCCACTGGTTCTATGGGCTTCTTCGTGAAATATTCTTCAAAACACACCACTTTCAGTTTAAAATGTGGCGAAATAGACAAATATTTGTGGTTTTAGTAGAGTTACCTGTTAGTTTAGTTTTAGGCAAAGGATAGCACTTACAGCTGTCTTGCCTACAACTAGTCTTACGTGAACATGAAAAATTCTTTTTGAATATAGTTGAAAATGAAATTCGTCGGTTTTTAATCAACCAAACGATTTGAGAGTGCCCTTCGGGTGATCGATGGAAATTCGACAAAGATCGAAGGCTCAATGAACTTTTGGTGAACCAATGAACAATTGGTTGTCACACATTGGTTTTTTCGTAAAACTTTCTTCTACTGGCACCCCTGAAAGTTTAAATTGTGACGAAATAAACATCAAAATTTGCGGTTTTAGTCGGAAATTTCATGTGCGACCTCTTTTATTGACTCAATCCACTGTGCGGCCCTCTTCGCTATCACGACATCGTAGACGAGACGGGGTATGAATTTCCAAGAAAAAAATTCACTTAAGCTTGGGAGAGCGCAGTATCGAGGCGCCTTGAAGTTATGCAAAAAATAGTATTGGTATACTATAGTAATAAAAAAATTACTTGCTGGCTGGTGGTTGCGATGGAAAAAAAAGGCACTTCGAGTAAAAAAGTACTAACGGCAACCAGTAGTGGCGTGGCACACTTTGCGATATATCCATTGATCTGCCATTTTAACCTATGGAGAAAGCTCGACAAACAGTATGTTCGCTAAGATCACTTCAAAAATCGATTCTTTACCATAGCTTCAAATGGGGAAAAATCGAAAATTGATCTTTCGCTCAGGACGACAGAGGCTCCCGCTCCCTCTCGACTAGGATGAATGAGTGTAAAATCTAAATTACTGTATTTCCGGGGACAAGTCATAAATTTTAACGAACTCTTTTATCCACAACTTTATTAGAGACACATAATTGACACACATTCACACAGAAACATGTGGAAATACAGGAACGACGGGAAAATAATAGGTTTTCACCAGAGATCTAGCGAATAATGGGCATAGGTATTCATATCATTCTTTTCGTATTAGAAACAAAATATCAGTTACAAAGCTACGTCTTAAACGACCCAGAAAATTGCGTCATTTTTTCAAAAGACGGAGTCTAAAAATTTTCAGAAAAAAGATCCAGAAAATTTTGACAATTTCTGACGAAACTGACCCTCACTTTATCTATAAGATTTAGGCCCTTTCAAGAATTGGATCGCATTTAGCCACAAAAAGGAACCAGCGCGATTAAGGTGTTTTCGAAGCCGAGCAACTTTTCTTTTTCTTTCAAAAACACTTAATACATATTCAGTATTAAAACTTACGCAATTAATTTCCTTTAAAATAAGCAATATTTTGATGAGAAGCCAACACTATTTGATTTTCTGGGAGATTTCTTAGATAAATATGAAGCAGCAACATTTCTTAAACACTGTAATCGCGCGGGTTCCTTTTCACTACATGCGATCCAATTCACCCCCTTTGGCTGGGCAGTAAATAGGATTGGAAGCTTCTGGTGATTTCTAAGGGAGTTCTCTCAAATGAGTCAGTCGCGCTGGTCACAAAATCGTGTTTTCACGCTTGATTTTTGCGGATAGCTGAAAATAATAATATCTGCCCAAACAGCAACTTTCTACGTTTAAGATTAACCGAGATATCGCCGATTGGAAAGACAGGTTTCTGGCGTCATCCACCTCCGTAGTGGCACCCTTGGTTTCTTCTACATGCTTTCATCCAAGTTTCATGTTGAGTATGACCAGTGCAAATTTGTGTCTCCCTGACTGATGAAAGCAAAACGGGGGAAACCAAGGGTGTCACTACCGCGGTGGACGACGTCAAAAACCCGGATTTTCGAAGGGCAATATCTCGCTTAATATTGAACGTAGAAAGTTGCTCCCTAAGCTACAATCTAAACTAAATGAGGTTAACATTAGGAACAGAGATGATGTGGAGCGACTAAAAATGATAGCCCAGAATTGTGATAAATAATCAAAACGAACAGAACAATAATTATTATGTTTTGATCAATAATAGACGATTCTTTTGAAAACATGTAACACTCATATTTTCCTCTTTTTTAATAACTAGTCCGCTTAAATGAGCCACCATCATGCATTATGTTGAACTATATTTCAGGATCTTTGAGGCATTTTTCGCACTCTGCATTACGGAACTATCTTAAATGGACTAAATTTCCAGTTTCAGAACTACACATTTTGGCTCATCAGTAGAAACACCTGTGTGCGAAGGACAAAATTTGATAAAAAATATTCACAAATTTTCTTAAAAATTCATATTTCATCAAAAGAGATAAGGCAACTTCTAGAGGCTCAAACGCCATTCTTCCTTTGCGCGGCAGCACATTGGGACTAAATTTTGCAATTCGGAGCTAAAATTCCGGGCTCAGTTTAGAAACAACTATTTATGAACCATTGGTTCCTCTATGCACATCGGTGTTATCATAGATGAGCCAAACGCTGTAATTCCTGATTACAAAATGCATTCCAAATATTAGACATTGCCTTATCAATTACGATAGAGAAATCTCATCCAAATTCCAAAAATAGTTTAACAAAAATAATACGAATTTCGGATTTTCTGTTATATTCCGGAGTTTCAGAGGTAGGATTAATTATAAAGTTGATAAAATAACGGGAGATTTCACAGCGCTCATAAAGAAGTAGGTATTCGAAAATTCAATTGGAAATATCTGCAATATATTCACTTCGAAAATATGATGAAGAGAAAATAACGTCGGAAAGAAGCAAAATATGAACAAGCTTTCATACTCAATAGGGCTTGGGCCTCTAGCCAAGACAGGAATTAGAGCAATGAGCGACGTGTTTCCTCTATAAAATTTTACGAGGAAATCGGAGTCGCAAGACAGCCGGGAAGAGTGGAGAAGAACTCCATAACAAATATAGGTGCTTACGATAAACAATGCTAGAATGGCAAAAATACGAAGGACGTCATCTGTATGGTCTCAACTTATAGTTTGATCATCTAAATTATGGTTTTTTATCCAGAAAGCGATCGAATATTTACCACTGGAGAGCCTTTTTCAGAAAACTAGGCAGAGCGATGCCTGCAACTAAAAGATCCACGATCGGTTTGTGTCGTATGCGTCCATTTAAAGGACTTTTCCTGGACAAAAAGGAAGAGCACTGAGTGAAAATGTATGGTTTGTAGCAGTCAGGAACAAGAGACCCTCCACCAGTATCTTGGCCATGTTGGAAAATTTTTGTTCGGCTCTTACTTACATGGTTGAAGTTATACAACGTGTTGGGAGTTCCGTTTTGCAAACAAGCCGGAAATTGCGGAAGTTTGGGAAACTTGTTTGGCTCATGACGTCACCCGAAGCTCATCATCCCCCATATAGGGAGGTCAAAAGCCGATATTTGGGTGATGAATGTTGCTCCCTTATCATTGTTCATGTGGTATTGTTCAATCCCCGAAAGTAAAAGCTTCCTCTTGTCGCCAAGAGGTCAGTGAGGGGTCTCTTGTCTCTGACCGCAGTTTGCTCCGTCGAATGCGTCTTTTGCCGAAAAGGGAATGAGCAGGGAGTGCAAGTCTAGGGTTCTACCCCAGTATGCATTCGCATATGTCTCTTTGAAGTCACATTCTTGGAGAAGAAAGCCGAACAATGACTTCAACTGAACGGTCTCTCATCTGTGTGCGTGCGAACATGTTCCGTTAAAGACTGTTTGTGAGCGAAGCATGCCGTGCAAAGACTGCAAATGAATGCTTACTCACCAGTATGCGTGCCAATATGTGTCAATAAAGACTGCTTGTAAGCAAAGCATGACGTACAATAACTGCAACTGAATGGTTTCTCGCCGGTGTGCGTTCGCATGTGTACATTCAAATTTGGTTTACTACGGAACGAGGAGGAGCAATGACTGCAATTGAATGGTTTCTCTCCGGTATGCGTCCGGGTGTGTGATGTCAAAGTACTTTTCTGAGCAAATGAGGCCGTGCATTGACTGCAACTGAATGGTTTCTCACCAGTATGCGTGTGAAGATGTGCCGTTAAAGTTTTTTTGAGAGCAAAGCATGCCGTGCATTGACTGCAACTGAATGGTTTCTCACCAGTATGTGTACGAACATGTTGTATTAAAGACTGTTTGCGAGCAAAGCATGCCGTGCATTGACTGCAACTGAAAGGTTTCTCACCAGTATGCGTGCGAAGATGTGCCGTTAAATACTGTTTGCAAGCAAAGCTAGCCGTGCAATGACTGCAACTAAATGGTTTTTCACCAGTATGCGTGCGAGCATGTGCCTTTAAATATTTTTTGTGAGCAAAGCATGCCCCGCAATGACTGCAACTGAATGGTTTCTCACCAGTATGCGTATGAACATGTTCTAATAAAGAATGTTTGCGAGTAAAGCATGCCGTACAATGACTGCAACTGAATGGTTTTTCGCCAGTGTGCGTTCGCATGTGTATTTTCAAATTGCCTTCTATACTGAATTGGGAGGAGCAATGACTGCAACTGAATGGTTTCTCACCAGTATGCGTCCGGATGTGAATTATCAAATTATATTTCTGAGAAAAGCATGCCGTGCAATAACTGCAACTATATGGTTTCACGGCAGTGTGCGTTCGCATGTGTGTTGTCAAATGACTTTTCATAAGAAATGAGGCCGAGCAATGACTGCAACTGAATGGTTTCTCTCCAGTATGCGTCCGGATGTGTGTTGTCAAATGACTTTTCTGAGCAAATGAGGCCGTACAATGGTTGCAACTGAATGGTTTCTCACCAGTATGCGTTCGAACATGTTTCGTTAAACAATTTTTGCGAGCAAAGCATGCTGTGCAATGACTGCAACTATATGGTTTTTCACCAGTATGCGTGCGAATGTGTGCCGTCAAAGACTGTTTTTGAGCGAAGCATGCAGTGCAATGACTGCAACTGAATGGGTTCTCACCAGTATGCGTCCGGATGTGTATTGTCAAATGATTTTTCTGAGCAAATGAGGCCGTGCAATGGTTGCAACTGAATGGTTTCTCACCAGTATGCGTTCGCATGTGTCTTGCCAAATTACCTTTTGTACTGAATTGGGAGGAGCAATGACTGCAACTGAATGGTTCCTCCCCAGTATGCCTGCGTACATGTTCCGTTAAACGACGTTTCCGAGCGAAGCATGCCGTGCAATGACTGCAACTGAATGGTTTCTCACCAGTATGCGTGCGAACATGTTCTGTTAAATACTGTTTGTGAGCGAAGCATGCAGTGCAATGACTGCAACTGAATGGTTTCTCACCAGTATGCGTCCGCATGTGTCTCTTCAAATGGGCTTTTGTACTGAATTGGGAGGAGCAATGACTGCAACTGAATGGTTTCTCGGCAGGGTGCGTTTGCATGTGTGTAGTCAAAGCGCTTTTAGAAGAAAAGAGGCTCGTACACTCGCCGCATGTGAATGGTTTCTCACCAGCGTGCGTTCGAATATGTTCGACCGACTCGGATTCCGATTCGTTTGTCTGGGTAGAGGGTTCCCTCTTAAATTCGATATTCGTTTGTGAAAGGTCAAGCCAATTTTCATTACATTGGTCGGGAAGTGGAGAGCTCATGATCTCCCTCTTCACTCGCGCTGTAACGGTGACAAAATCACGAATATCATTCTCCAAATCGTGTTCTGCTCCTCCTCGTCCCAACTTGAGTTCTGACTCATCCGTCTGGGGAGTGAGTTCACTCTTAATATCAATACTTGTGTGTAGCTGGTTAGTCCAACTTGCATTAACTGTTTCATCCTCGCATTCTATTTTGGGGGGAAGAGCGGAGGGAGAATCGAAGATGGACGAGACCGAGGTCTCTTGGTTCTCTTCTACTGATGCAAGTCGGGTATTGTTGGAATCTTCAAGGCGACTTTCTACAGATTGGGAAGATGGGTTGCCAGACATACCGCTAGACTCCGGGCTGGTGCACTCTTCAGGTGCAGCCTGCATTGAAGGGCTCGTGCAAGAAATCCTCGACAAGTCTCCCTGGGGATCCTCTTTCACAGTTTGGTGGAATCACTGGATTGTAGTCTTCAGGTGTGCTGAGTGGTGTGTGCTGTTTACGTTAGATTTTTGGCGTCGGTATGCTCCATTCAAAATCCTGAACAAAATAAATATAAAGTTTTGTAAACAACGCTTTGGACGACCGATTACGATAGGAGATATTCGATGGAGGGATTGAAAGACGGAGAGATATTTTTTACGATAAATCGATTGATCTGCCATTTAAACCTATGGACGAGGATCTATGTACACTGTACAGGGTGTTCATGGCCACACCGGACAAGCTGTTCGGTTATAATATCATGCCCGATGTTCTGCTCGGCGCTCATGATCTAAATAGAGTACATAGAGTCTTAAAGTGTAAATGGCAGAGCTGGCGCCATGTTCTGCTCGACGAGTTCCGAGCCCGGTGTGCGCCGAGTTCGGGTCACTTTTTCGATACATGTTCGATCCAAAATGGCGGTATGGAATACGCGGTGATTCCAATCTTCTTTGTTTACATCGGATGGCCGGGTACCCGTGTATCGCAAACAATCGATTATGTATCGAAAAAGTGGCCCGGCGTCACACAGGAGTCTCGGAATTCGGGACCCGGAAAATGCTTAAAAGTGGCGCCGCGCCAGCTCACCCGCTTACATTACGACTCTATATGTATGTACTCTATGATGATCTCACGCACTCTTTAGTTCCTTCCGTGATCCCTCCTCGAGATGAGGACGTACACGCAACAGCAATACGTATGCATCTGAATGATATGAGCTGCATTTTATAATTTCTTCAATGTTGGAGTCGGTAATCTACCATTAGATGATGCTTTTCAAAATCTATCGTAAATTTCTGCAATTTCATGAAAAATTGCCACCCTGCATGAGAAATGAATGAATTAACGCAAATTTTCCCAACAAAAAGCACACGTCCCGCTAATCTTAAAACAATCTGATCGGATGAGCCATCGATATGCGACGACTTCAAACTCTAATCCCGGACCTCTGAGGCATGTATCGGACTAATCCTGCTTTCTGGACCTATCTTCTTTTACCAATCCCACGGATAAGATTCTTGTTTCCGTGATTATCGAGAGTGACGGTATGTGGCTACCCCCACTCGAGGAAAATGGCGTCCCCTTGATCTGTACATTGATTCGGTTTGAACTCGACTACAGCCCAAACGACTACACGGATTCATACGAAAATTTGAATTTCACGACGATCTAATAGCAGCCGAGGTAGATTCAAGGCCACGTTCGTCATTTCGTTAGGGTACAAAACCTATCATCAGACTTTTGAACTTAAAAAATAAGACTGAAAATTAGAGTTTCCGATCAAAAGTGCCCCATGGTTCATAACAGGCGCGCTCAGAGACTATAAAAGCTCAAAGAATAGATTTTCTTTCAGGTGAGTCTCCTTCCTTAGCAAAATTAATGATGTCAGTTCTTTCTTTCTGGACCAATTGAGGATTAGATTGCCACGAGCAAAAGTGGGCGATAAAATATGCGAAGTAACTGGAGATAAGGCAGTTAACAGGTTGACATGCCTTAGTTGGTAGAGCAATTCACAATTTACGCGAGTTCGGTTCCGACTTCAACTCAAGAATACAAATATTTCGACTTCGGTGTGTTGCACTGTATCGCACCCAATTGAAGGCGTTTTATGTTGGCCCGACCACAACCTACGGAAAGTGGAGTCTTGATGTTATGTCATAGAGTGCTGCTTAGCTACATTAGTTGAATGCAAAATAATGAGAACTTTTCACTCATATGTCAGGAGGAGCTGATGACTTTTCGGGTTGAAATAAAGTATTCAGCTTTATTTGAGAAACATGATAAAAGTCTGACTTTTTTATACCGAGAAATCCCTTTCCCATGTTAAATATAGTTCCCGTCAAAAAGTTCTATCTGATATTGAGTTTCGAAAAAATCGATTGAACCCACTCGTTAATGAGGGCGCTCAACGGAGCTCACAATGTCAGCGCAGATACCTGTGCGAACCCGTCCTACCGCACAGTGGATCGAGTCAATAGGAGAGGGCGAACAAAATTTGGATACTTGAAACGCTTATATCTCCGTTTATACAAAATTAAAAGTACGGTTAGTGGTTCAATTGCTTTTCTCGTGAAATATTCTTCAAGAGAAACCCCTTAAAGACTGTAAATTTAAGACAAAAATTGTAAACTGATTCGGCAGACGAACTCATACGATAGTATGTTGGAGTTTTTTGCCAACGTGCGTTAAAAATTCAGCATAAAGCTGAAAATCTCAATACAGAGGGAAAAAGCTCGTTCAAGCACAAATTTTCCGATTGAGCGAAATTGAGCGATTGTATTGAGATTTTCAGCTTTATTCTGAATTTTTAACGCAAGTTGGCAAAAAACTCCAACATACAAAAATTATCTGGTAAATTTCATATTTTTTCATGGTTTCAGTAATTTTATTGCGAAGGATGAAGTTGCACAACAATAGCACCATTGCAATGCTTCTGGTTCCTTTTTGCAAAATGCAATCCAATTGAGGCCACGAGCAAGAGGGGGGATAAAATATGCGAGGTAACTTGGGATACGGCAGTTAACAGGTTGACATGCCTTAGTTGGTGGAGCAATTCACAATTTACGCGAGTTCGGTTCCAACGCCAACTCAAGAATTCGAATATTTCGACTTTGGTGTGTTGCACAGTATCGCACCAAATTGAAGGCGTTTTATGTTGGTCCAACCGCGACCTGCGGAGACGAGGAGTCTTGATGTGTTGACTTTGAGTGCTGCCTATGGCTCATGAGTACTTTTCACTCATATTGGTGTTAGGAGGAGGTGATGACTTTCCGGGTTGAAATGAAGTATGAAGCTAAGGAAAAGGATCGATGGGCTCGACAGAGTTTTGGCAACTAACACCTTGATAATCGATTCATTACCACAGCTTTAAATGGGGGAAGAATCGATAATCGATCATTAGCGCCACGCCACTGGTTATATGGATTTCTTCGTGAAATATTCTTCAAAACACACCCCTTTCAGTTTAAAATGTGGCGAAATAAACAAACATTTGTGGTTTAAGTCGAGTAGGCTGTTAGTTCAGTTTTGGGCAAAGGATAGCACTTACAGCTGTCTTGCCTACAACTAGTCTTACGTGAACATGAAAAATACCTTTTGAACATAGTTGAAAATGAAATTCGTCGGTTATTAATCATCCAAACGATTTGAGAGTGCCCTTCGGGTGATCGGTGGAAATTCGACCAAGATCGAAGGCTCAATGAACTTTCCTGCACAGACGCTTCTGAGCGCATTATCTCAAAACCTTATTTCTGCTACGGCTCACAGTAATTGGTTTTCACACAGTGGTTTTTTCGTAAAATTTTCTTCTATTGGTGCCCCTGAAAGTTTAAATTGTGACGAAATAAACATCGAAATTTGCGGTTTTAGTCGGAAAGAGCGACGCCAAAAACGACCGTTTTTTGGCACAATTTGGGCCAGAAGGGATTTTTCTGAAACCGGGCCAAAACGATACCTTATGATACCCTAAAACTCTGGTAAAAATTTTAGCTTGAGTATACGCACCGTTTTTGAGAAATGGGGGGGGGGCAAAGTTGCCAAATCGCCATCATTCTGGACAGCATTTTTACAGCAAAAAGACGGGAAAAATGGACGAAAAAGTTACATTATTGATGGGTTTGGGCTGTAAATGTTCTTATTGAGCCCCCGTGCATGTAACTGTGTTCAGTTTCAAAAATTTTGGACGTACAGTGGTCCAAAATGGGGAGAAATCGTGGACAGATAAGGATTCTTTGTCAAACTTTTTAAAAATGGAAGTAAAAGTGTTGGTCTCCTGCAGAGATCATGTGGAACAATGTTCTTATCGGTCTTCAATGCATTCAATTGAGTTCAGTTTATCAAATTTTCATCGCACAATGGTCCAAAATGGGAAATCAGTGGACAAATTAAGATCTTCTGCCTAACTTTTTAAAAATGATGTACGACTATTGGTCCCCTGCAGAGATCATGGGGAACAATGTTCTTATCAATGCATTCAATTGGGTTCAGTTTATTAAATTTAATTAAAAAGCTAAGTTCCTCCTGAATTACCGTTTTCAGACCTCGTTTGTCGGTGCCGGACACGGGAGCTGTCAGCAATAGATTTCGGGTGCAGATTGCAAAACGACGGTGGTGGCGCAACTGCGGATTGCACAGGAGTTAGGGCGCTCCGCGAGAATATATGAACAATACCTATACAGGGTGATCCAAAAGTCCCTTCCACCCCCTCTAACTTTTTACCTAATTGAGGTAAAGATTTGAAACTTGGGGGATATTCCTAGGTCAAAGGAAGAGTCCCTTTATACCCGGAGTTAAGACAACTCGATTATCAGCTGACTGGCAGCCGGCCTTGGCTGGCCATGGAGGCCGAAACGAGTGCACCCAAACGAACGATATTGAGGGATAAGGATCAGGAATCCTGCGATGTCTGTCAAACAAAAACAACAACATCAACAAATTGATCAATTAAAAAGAAAATGAAATTGGTTTGTGAATAATTTCTTAATCTATTTTCATTTTGGACCGATGGAAATAACAATTTACCCTTGAAAAACCACAATTAGGTAATATTTTCATTATTCTTGTTCACATTCGAGGTACCGCCATCTTGGTGCACTCGTTTCGGCCTCCATGAGCGAGAACCAATCAGAATTAGATTTTTTTTAGGCCACTTTCAGCCCAACCAAAAGTGAGTTGTCTTAACTCTAGGTATAAAGGGACTCTAGTCAAAGGGAGCTACTTTTTGGCCCCCCTAAAATTTTCACGGAGGCCCCCCTAAAATTTGTCAATTGAGTGCAATTAGTATTTTAATCCCGGTTAAATACTCGACTTTATCTAATTTATCTTCTCGCGCAAACTAGTCGCAGGACTGTATGAGCCCCGTCCCGTGGAGACGGTAACTGGGAAAAATCCCAGAAGTTTCATTCCTGCGATTCGAACTTGGGACAAATCCTTTGAAAACGTCCCGTGGAGACAAGGCCTTACCTTTCTCCTCTTGTATTTTAATCCCCCTAAGTTGAGAAAATGACAATTCTATATCTACCAGCAATCCCCCCCCCCCCCCGATCACGTCATCGGGACACCCATCAAGGACGCCATAGACTCATCCGTTGATGACGTCATGGAGGCACCTGTCGATGACGTCGATGGAAACGAGTCTCATTGATGACGTCATGGAGTCATCCTTGGATGACATCTTGATAATGGCATTTTGAGGTCACATCCCAGGGTACCAGTTGATGGTGACGTTACAACACAAACCATAATTCATGGATATACATTCATTGCTAATAAGTTTTTGATGGGTCAATATTTTCTAAATTTCTAATTTTTAATAAATTTTCCGCTTCATATATAAAACCTACTTTAGCATGTACAGCATCAACTTGTTTTGAATCCCCCGCCACCTCTTTTTAAAAGTCAGAGAGTTTTTAGAATCTTGTCCATCTGTAATACAGGTCGTCAATTTTTACAGCCCACAAGCTGTTCGTTAGTTCCTCAGATGTCCGATTCAATTCAGAGATTCAATTCTTCAATCCCGCGGCCAAAGTTTGTTTACATCATACGAGCGCCCTAACTCCTGTGCAATCCGCAGTCGCGCCACCCGTCGTTTCGCAATCTGCAGTGCACCCGAAATCTATTGCTGACAGCTCCCGTGTCCGGCACCGCTCATCTGTTCAGTTCAAAACAGTGAACATGGATAGCTTTTATTGGCTACTAACTTATTTTGAATTTACACCTTTCGAATCTAGTGAAAAACCTCATAGTTTCATGTTATTTTTCAAAAATTTCAACAGAAGATCTTAATTTGTCCACTAATTTCCCATTTTGGACCATTGTGCGATGAAAATTTAATAAACTGATCCCCAATTAAATGCATTGAAGATCTATAAGAACATTGTTCCACATGATCTCTGCAGGAGACCAACAATTTTACTTCCATTTTTAAAAAGTTTGACAAAGAATCCTTATCTGTCCACGATTTCTCCCCATTTTGGACCACTGTACGTCCAAAATTTTTGAAACTGAACACAGTTACATGCACGGGGGCTCAATAAGAACATTTACAGCCCAAACCCATCAATAGTGTAACTTTTTCGTCAATTTTTCCCGTCTTTTTGCTGTAAAAATGCTGTCCAGAATGATGGCGATTTGGCAACTTTGCCCCCCCCCCCATTTCTCAAAAACGGTGCGTATACTCAAGCTAAAATTTTTACCAGAGTTTTAAGGTATCATAAGGTATTGTTTGGGCCCGGTTTCAGAAAAATCCCTTCTGGCCCAAATTGTGCCATTCTTGGCGTTGCTCTTTCATGTGCGACCTCTTTTATTGACTCAATCCACTGTGCGGCTCTCTTCGCTATCACGACATCGTAGACGACACGGTGTATGAATTTCCAAGGAAAGAATTCACTCTAGGTTGGGAGAGTGCAGTATCGAGTCGTCTTGAAGTTATGAAGAAGGCTGCAGGACGTTTCCGCACACTTTTTTTGGAAATTGCTAAAATAAATGAATATTTGGCAACATTGTATACTTGCCTCACTGCCGTCCGATAAATTAACCAGATTTACTTTGCCTGGAGCCTCTGTATGTGCGAAATGAATTGAGATTATCGTATTTTTGGAAGCTATCTGAGAAGTGTGGATCTCGGATAAAGGCGATAACGATGATGGGGAACCAGAAGAAGATTTTGATGTCGGCGATTCCGATGAAGAATGGTTTTTTTAGGGAGATTTCTTTAGACTTACCTAAGCTGTTGCGGGGCCCTTTGAACCCTGAGTAATACCAGCTTCTTTGGGTGGGCAGGGAGGAGCTTTAATAAGGAAAGGGGGGTAATCAGTCCCAAAATTTTACTTTTTTCCTAAATAGCAGAGTTGATTACTATGAAACTATTTGTCGACCAAACCCATATATTTGGTAGAGCCCCTCTAGTCCTTCACACGTTTTACCTACGGAGGGAAAGCGAATAATGCGGTGTTGTGAAGTAGTAATTTTGTTTGGACGATTTTCGCAAAAGTGTGCGGAAACGTCCACCTCCCATGCAAAAAAAAGTCATTTTGCACAGGACTTCGAAACCATCCGGGCTATGCGTTTTATCTCCTTATCAATCTCATCATCCTAGAGACTGAAATTTGAAATTTATACAGACAAAGAGACATCTAAACAGGCAAAAAAGAAAAACCGAAAATAAAATAATTAGTGCTGTTGATTTTTTCTTCGATTTTCTGAAGATATCGATTTTTTGCACGGAATAGTCGATTAAATTAAATCGATTTTCAGCACGCGATTTTGCAACTAATCGCCTTTGTACTCACAAATTGAAAGTTTTCGATTTTTTAAAGGAAAAAATATCACTCCTGAGTAATGAAGGAAGCAACAAGCCTTAATTATTCTTCAAAACTGGGAGCAGTCATCAAAGTTGCCCAATTTAAGAGGCAATGAAACTAGACGCTCAGTAAGGCGAGCATTGAATGAAAACGAACGGCACAATACTCATTCTAAAAATCGATTTTTTATTCGGAGCCATTTTCTTGAAAACTGATTTTTTGGCCTTGATTTTTCTGCAAATAATCGATTTTTTTAAACACAATCGACGCTTTCGATTTGATCGATTAGGGAAAAATCAACAACAATACTAAAAGCATTCCTTTTGGCGGAAGCTGGTGGTTACGATGGAAAGAAGAGACACTACGAGTAAAAAGGTACTAACGGCAACCAGTAGTGGCGTGGCGTACTTTGCGATATATCCATTGATCTGCCATTTTAACCTATGGAGAAAGCTCGACAAACAGTATGTTCGCAAAGATCACTTCAAAAATCGATTCTTTACCATAGGTTCAAATGGGGAAAAATCGAAAATTGATCCTTCGCTCGAAGGACGATGGAGGCTCCCGCTCCCTCTCGACTAGGATGAATGAATGTAAAATCTAAATTACAGTATTGCCGGAGACAAGTCATAAATTTAAATGGACTTTATTATCTACAACTTTATTAGAGATACAAAATTGACACACATTCGCACAGAAACATGTGGAAATACAGAAACGACGAGAAAATAATAGGTTTTCACCAGAGATCTAGCGAATAATGGGCATATTCATATCATTCTTTTCGCATTAGAAACAAAATATCAGTTACAAAGCTACGTCTTAAACGACCCAGAAAATTGCGTCATTTATTCGAGAGACAGAGTCTAAAAATTTGCAGAAAAAAGATCCAAAATATTTTGACAATTTTTGACGAAACTGACCCTCACTTTATCTATAAGATTTAGGCCCTTTGGGCCCAAATCTTATAGATAAAGTAAAGTCTATGTAGCCCATTTTTAGGCCCTTCGGGAATTGGATCGCATTTAGCAAAAAGGAACCAGCGCGATTAAGGTGTTTTCGAAGCCGAGCAACTTTTCTTTTTCTTTCATAAACACTTAATACATATTCAGTATTAAAACTTACGCAATTAATTTCCTTTAAAATACGCGATTTTTTGGTGAGAAGCCAACACCATTTGATTTTCTGGGAGATTTCTTAGATAAATATGAAGCAGCAACATTTCTAAAACACTGTAATCGCGCGGGTTCCTTTTCGCTACATGCGATCCAATTCACCCCCTTTGGCTGGGCAGTAAATAGGATTGGAGGCTTCTGGTGATTTCTAAGGGAGTTCTCTCAAATGAGTCAGTCGCGCTGGTCACAGAATCGTGTTTTCACGCTTGATTTTTGCAGATAGCTGAAAATAATAATATCTGCCCAAACAGCAACTTTCTACGTTTAAGATTAACCGAGATATCGCCGATTTAAAAGACGGGTTTCTGGCGTCATCCACCTCGGTAGTGACACCCTTGGTTTCTTCCACCTTGCTTTCATCCAAGTTTCATGTTGAGTATGGCCAGTGCAAATTTGTGTCTCCCTGACTGATGAAAGCAAGACGGGAGAAACCAAGGGTGTCACTACCGCGGTGGACGACGTCAAAAACCCGGATTTTCGAGGGTCGACACCTCGGTTAATATTGAAGGTAGAAAGTTGCTGTTTTGACAGATCGTAATATTTTTAGCTAATCTGCAAGAATGAAGCATCAAAGCACAATGCTGTGACCACTGCAACTGACCAATTGGGCTATTTAAATCAAAATGAATTATGGTAGCTCTCAAATAAGCCCTGAAATTCACAAGAATATATGCATGGTAGGGCTCATTTCACGAAGGATATATTCGGTGGTGAGGCGTGAATAATCGGTCATCGATATATCCCAATTTGTAGCTGCGGTAAAGAATCTATCTATATATTTAATATCCTAAGGCCTTTTTTGGCCTCCAACAGTTTGTGCTAATTCGATCTCGGAAACTACTGGACCGATTTTCCTCGGATTTGTTTTAAATGAAAGCTCTTACGCTGTAGACGTGCCAACATCCCTTGGTTTTTCGATTTGCGCGACCGACGATGCAAAATTTACCTCAATTTGATAACGACATATTTACATTTTTGACGCTGGACAGTTTGTGCTAATTCGATCTCGGAAACTACTGGACCGGTTTTCCTCGGATTTGTTTTAAATTAAAGCTCTTAGGCTGTAGACGTGCCAACATCCCTTCGTTTTTCGATTTGCGCTACCGACGTTGCAAAATTTACCTCGATTTGATAACGACATATTAGCGTTTTTGCCGCTGGACAGTTTGAGCTAATTCGATCTCGGAAACTACTGGACCGATTTTCCTCGGATTTGTTTTAAATGAAAGCTCATAGGGTCTAGATGTGCCAAGACCCCTTCGTTTTTCGATTTGCGCGACCGAAGTTGCAAAATTTACCTCGATTTGATAACGACATATTTGCGTTTTTGACGCTGGACGAGTCATATGGTTGGGGGACCTCCCACCCTCTGATTTTCCGTTTCCCTCTCCACGTAAACCCATCCCTACCTGCTCACAACACGTGTCACCCTTCTACCCTAGCATGGGTCCTACGGCAGTTTCACTCATATCGGGGGTCGGCTCATGTCTTCTTCCAAGAGAATTGGTGATTTATCTTCACCCTTTCGCACCGTTACATTTTCAAAAAGTGTTCCGATTTTCTTTTCCAGGAGTTTTATTTATTTTTCAAGGTTGTTTCTTTTTCTAAAAGTAGGTAATTTTTAGTTTCCTATTCTTTGTTTTTGAATTTATCATTTTGCCTCCAGGAAGTCCTCTAAGCACTGGTAGTAGCAAAATTTGGCTCGCGAGGCGAGCCAACAGTTACTCGCGGAGCGAGTAACTGGGGGTCCAGGGGGCTTGCCCCCGGCTAGCGGCGCAAGCGAGCGTAGCGAGCTGAAGCAGCTAGTCGGTTATTAAGATGTTCGTTGCGAACACCCTGTTTATCAATCCTTTTCCATAGGTTTAGTTGGCAGATCAATCGATACATCGCTAGGCACGCCACGCCACTGGGTGTATTTCCTATTGATTTAAACGCACCGGTAAATGTCGAGGAAAATAATAATTGTTGTGTACATATTCCTTTGGGTCCTGTCTTCCTGTAACATTGGCTAGCCTTAAAATAATTTTGAACCGAGAAAGTACTCATATAATGCAAGTGTCACCGCTGTTTATCTAATGTAGAATCCTTTGTCTCAGTGGGAAAAATTTCACGAAAGGCATAACAGAGAATCGCTCGCTACATAGCCCCTCGAACACTACAATTTATTGTTAAAGTGTCTTAGGCCTCCCGAAGCTACAATCTAAACTAAATGAGGTTAACATTAGGAACAGAGATGATGTGGAGCGACTAAAAATGATAGCACAGAATTGCGATAAATAATCAAAAGGAACACAACAAAAATTATTATGTTCACGGAAAAAAATCAGGGTAGGGTTCGGCACTACCTATGGGTAGTTTTAGGGTCGGTAGTCCTGAGGAACAGAACATGTATTCGTCAACGCTACCTCTCGCTGTTCGTAGCGCCTACCCGCCGCTTGACTGCAACACACACGACAAGCTTGTCTCCACAAGTAGAATTTCTCTTGCGGAAGGCTAGAATGTCCGGGATGCATATGCGCCGTGGACTGCTCGACTACGTCATCGTATTTGCCTCGGACGAGGAAAGAAAACATGGCTGCCCCGCGTCGCGTTGCCCAGTCCGGCGCTTTATTTAAAGTAATAGTTTATTACTATGAGAAAAGAATCAACACCCAAAAACTCAGATTTTCCTTGACATAAGCAAGCTGGCCAGGTTGGCCTAGTGGTTAGCGCGTCTGTCTCCAGACCCATAGATCCCGGGTTCGAATCCCGGTGGTGGCGACAAATTTTCACCGAACTGACAAGTGGATCTGCAACAGATTCTACTCGACCTTAATCTCTGAAAATTTGAAAGCCGGAGCTATGGAGCATGAATGTTCTAAAAGTCTCCCTGATGCCCGTTGACAATCAAATAATTTCTTTGTAAAAACTCGTGTCTATAGCTAGCTATGGCTTCCGAAGCAACAAAAAAAAACAGGAAGAAAAGCCAAATAAACTGCAAGAAAAATTTAAAAAAATAAAAAATTAAAAAAAAAAATAAAAATAAATGAAAAAACTATATTGTGCGCAGTGAAATTATGCTCTACGGGTATAGTCAGATTTTTTCTCACATTTTGGCAACTTTGCATCAAGTAGGCTTCAGCCCTGCCGGATCTATCCTTGGAGCCTTCTGTTTCTCTGCCTACGCGCTGCCAGATCTGTTTCTGAACGTCACGGGTCATCTAGCGTGGGACGCAAGCGCGAGGTAGGCTTCAGCACTACCTTGGCTTACGACTGCGAAATCAGGTACCGCGCGGTAGTGTTGAAGGGCAGAAACTAGTCCTCAACCCTAACTCATCTTTCTCCGTGTTTTGATCAATAATAGACGATTCTTTCTAAAACATGTAACACTCATATTTTCCTCTTTTTTAATAACTAGTCCGCTTAAATGAGCCACCATCCTGCAAGTATGTTGAACTATATTTCAGGATCTTTGAGGCATTTTTCGCACTCTGCATTCCGGAACTATCTTAAATGGACGAAATTTCCAGTTTCAGAACCACACATTTTGGCTCATCAGTAGAAACACCTGTGTGCGAAGGACAAAATTTGATAAAAAATATTCACAAATTTTCTTAAAAATTCATATTTCATCAAAGGAGATAAGGCAACTTCTAGAGGCTCATACGCCATTCTTCCTTCGCGCGCCAGCATATTTGGACTAAATTTTGCAATTCAAAACAAAAATTCCGGGCTCAGTTTAGAAACAACTATTTATGAACCATTGGTTCCTCTATGCACATCGGTGTTATCATAGATGAGCCAAACGCTGTAATTCCTGATTACAAAATGCATACCAAATATTAGACATTGCCTTATAAATTACGATGGAGAAATCTCATCCTAATTCCAAAAGTAGTTTAACAAGAATAATACGCATTTCGGATGGAAGGACGTTCATTAAAACAAAAGATGAAGACACAAAGATCCTTGCGAATTATCGTTCCATCACTTGTTCGCCCGCCATCTACAGGGTGTCCCAAAAGTCCGTACCTTTAGTCGTAAGTTTTTAACGGTTAGAGATAGAAAAACAAATCTTTGGGAATGTTTCTATCTTAATGGGGACCATCTTCTAGGGGGTCAAAATTTTTGTCCCCCCCCCCCAAAATGATTTTTCAAATAGTTATCCCTATCTTAAGATACCTCACTAGAAAGAGCATGAAAAACTAAGAATTTTGGCGCAAAACGCAGATCAATTTTTTTAATTTTTGACCAAGTTATGATAGTTCAAAGGCCAAATTTGACCTATTTTCAAAAAATCATAACTCCGGTTCAATTTATCGTAAAGAAAAAAATAAAACGGGAAAATTTACCAAATTTTAAGCTTTTTTAAGTATAATCACAATAAATTACTTTAAACTAATTTTAAGGGGGGTTTCGGACCCCCAAATACGTCCTTTTAAAGGTCGCACGATTTTCCCGCGAAGTTTAAGGTGATTCAAATCGACCATTAAAATTTCGTTTTTTTGAAAACTTTGCACGAAATTTTAGGACTTGAAAACGTTGCAATCAAGAACGTTACCAAACAATCTTTTTAAATTTTTTACAACTTTTTATGATTTTAGCACCTCTTTTTTAAATGTTTATGAACCATCAAATTTTAGCAATTTTAAAAGGCTCTACCTTTGAAAGACTTGACTACGGTACGTCTCTCAATGAAAATATTTCCACAAATGATTTCATTTTGTGAGAAAAGTACATAATAAATATAATATTTATTTCTACATGAAGCCAGAGTCAAGGGAACTATTAATACATATAGATCATACATACATGTATATACATAAAGATTACAAAAACTTAAACTGGTTAACTACAGAATTCCTTAAAGGAATGAAAAGGTCTTTTCTGGAGACACTTTTTCAATTTTCTTAGAAAAACTGTGCTTCCCTATCTTTAAAAAGCTCCTCGCAGTTCGCATGTGTATCTTGAAATTTTGTTTACCACTGAAAGAGGAGGAGCAATGACTGCAACAGAACGGTTTCGAACCCGTATGCGTGCGAACATGTTCCGTTAAAGACAGAACTGTTTCTAACCAGTATGCGTGCGAACATGTTCCGTTAAAGACTGAACGGTTTCGAACCAGTATGCGTGCGAACATGTTCCGTTAAAGACTGTTTCTGAGCAAAGCATGCCGTACAATGATTGCAACTGAATGGTTTATCGCCAGTGTGCGTCCGCATATGTCTCTTCAAGTTCGCTTCAACACTGAATTGGGAGGAACAATGACTGCAACTGAATGGTTTCTCTCCGGTGTGCGTTCGCATGTGTACATTCAAATTTTGTTTACTACGGAACGAGGAGGAGCAATGACTGCAACTATATGGTTTCTCTCCAGTATGCGTGCGAATGTGTGCCGTCAAATACTGTTTCTGAGAAAAGCTTGCCGTGCAATGACTGCAACTGAATGGTTTCTCACCAGTATGCGTTCGAACATGTTTCGTTAAAGAGGATAGGTGAGCAAAGTATGCTGTGCAATGACTGCAACTATATGGTTTCTCTCCAGTATGCGTCCGGATGTGATTTATCAAAGTATTTTTCCGAGAAAAGCATGCCGTGCAATAACTGCAACTGAATGGTTTCTCGGCAGTGTGCGTCCGCATGTGTGTTGTCAAATGACTTTTCTTAACAAATGAGGCCGAGCAATGACTGCAACTGAATGGTTTCTCACCGGTGTGCGTGCGAACATGGTCCGTTAAAGCCCGTTTCTGAGCAAAGCATGCCATGCAATGGTTGCAACTGAATGGTTTCTCACCATTATGCGTGCGAATATGTGCCGTTAAAGAATTTTTGCGAGGAAAGCATGCTGTGCAATGACTGCAACTGAATGGTTTTTCACCAGTATGCGTGCGAATATGTGCCGTCAAAGACTGTTTTTGAGCGAAGAATGCCGTGCAATGACTGCAACTGAATGGTTTCTCACCAGTATGCGTCCGGATGTGTGTTGTCAAATGACTTTTCTTAACAAATGAGGCCGAGCAATGACTGCAACTGAATGGTTTCTCACCGGTGTGCGTGCGAACATGGTCCGTTAAAGCCCGTTTCTGAGCAAAGCATGCCATGCAATGGTTGCAACTGAATGGTTTCTCACCATTATGCGTGCGAATATGTGCCGTTAAATAATGTTTGCGAGCAAAGCATGCTGTGCAATGACTGCAACTGAATGGTTTCTCACCAGTATGCGTTCGAACATGTGCCGTTAAATAATGTTTGCGAGCAAAGCATGCTGTGCAATGACTGCAACTGAATGGTTTCTCACCAGTATGCGTTCGAACATGTTTCGTTAAAGAAGATTGGTGAGCAAAGTATGCTGCGCAATGACTGCAACTATATGGTTTCTCACCAGTATGCGTTCGAACATGTTTCGTTAAAGAAGACTGGTGAGCAAAGTATGCTGCGCAATGACTGCAACTATATGGTTTCTCTCCAGTATGCGTCCGGATGTGAATTATCAAATTATTTTTCTGAGAAAAGCATGCCGAGCAATGACTGCAACTGAATGGTTTCTCGGCAGTGTGCGTCCGCATGTGTCTTGTCAAATGACTTTTTTTAACAAATAAGGCCGAGCAATGACTGCAACTGAATGGTTTCTCACCGGTGTGCGTACGAACATGTTCCGTTAAAGACCGTTTCTGAGCAAAGCATGCCGTGCAATGGTTGCAACTGAATGATTTCTCACCAGTGTGCGTTCGAGTATGTTCGACCAACTCGGATTCCGATGCGTTCGTCTGGGTAGAAGGTTCCCGCTTAAATTCGATATTCGTATGTGAAAGGTCCAGCGCATTTTCATTACATTGGTCGGGAATTGGAGAGCTCATGATCTCCCTCTTCACTCGCGCTGTTATGGGGACAAAATCACGAATATCATTCTCCAAATCGTGTTCTGCTCCTCCTCGTCCCAACCTGAGTTCTGACTCATCCGTCTGAGGAGTTGGTTCACTCTTAATGTCAATACTTGTGTGTAGCTGGTTAGTCCAACTTGCAGCAACTGTTTCATCCTCGTATTCTATTTTGGGGGGAAGAGCGGAGGGAGAATCGAAGATGGACGAGACCGAGGTCTCTTGGTTCTCTTCTACTGATGCAAGTCGGGTATTGTTGGAATCTTCAAGGCGACTTTCTACGGATTGGGAAGATGGGTTGCTAGACATACTGCTAGACTCCGGGCTGGTGCACGCTTCAGGTACAGCCTGCATTGAAGGGCTCGTGCAAGCAATCCTCGACAAGTCTCCCTGGGGATCCTCTTTTACAGTTTGGTGGAATCACTGGATTGTAGTCTTCAGGTGTGCTGAGTGCTGAGTGCTCTTTCCGTTAGATTTTCGGCGTCGGCATTCTCCATTCAAAATCCTGAACAAAATAAATATAAAGTTTTGTAAGCAACGCTTTGGACGACCGATTACGATAGGAGGTATTCGATAGAGGGATTGAAAGACGGAGAGATATTTTTTGCGATAAATCGATTGATCTGCCATTTAAACCTATGGACGAGGATCTATGTACACTGTACAGGGTGTTCGCAACGATAACCTTAATCATAGATTCTTTAACATAGCTTCAGATGGGAAAATATCGATAATCGATCATTCACGCCACGCCTCTGGATACGGGTACCCACGGGATCGAAGTATGCGATGTTTCGAATAACATAGGTAGTTAAGACAGGAAACATCATAATCCGAGAAGACAAGAACCCCGAAATTCAGCGGCGTGGCGTCCTTTGCGATATTAATAATTTCATCTTTAATGCCACCGATCCACGATTTTGCTGGATGTCCCTTACGTCTTCTTCTCGGAGGGACCCAATCTAGACCCTTCTTAGGCAATCTGTCATCCGCCATTCGTTGAGCGTGGCCACACCGGACAAGCTGTTCGGTTATAATATCATGCACGATGTTCTGCTTGGCGCTCATGATCTGCATTGGGAGAGTTGGCGCCATGTTCTGCTCGACGAGTTCCGAGCCCGGTGTGCGCCGAGTTCGGGTCACTATTTCGATACATATTCGATCCAAAATGGCGGTATGGAATACGTGGTGATTCCAATCTTCTTCGTTTACATCGGATGGCCGGGTACCCGTGTATCGCAAACAATCGATTCTGTATCGAAAAAGTGGCCCGGCGTCACACAGGAGTCTCGGAATTCGGGACCTGGAAAATGCTTAAAAGTGGCGCCAGCTCACCCATTTACATTACGACTCTATATATACTCTATGATGATCTCACGCACTCTTTCGTTCCTTGCGTGATCCCTCCTCTGAACTTAAAAAATAAGACTGAAAATTAGAGTTTCCGATCAAAGGTGCCCCATGGTTCATGACAGGCGCGCTCAGAGACTTTAAAAGCTCAAAGAACAGATTTTCTTTCAGGTGAGCCTCCTTCCTTAGCAACATTAATGATGTTAATTCTTTCTTTCTGGACCAATTGAGGATTAGATTGCCACGAGCAAAAGTGGGCGATAAAATATGCGCAGTAACTGGAGATAAGACAGTTAACAGGCTGACATGCCTTAGTTGGTAGAGCAATTCACAATTTACGCGAGTTCGGTTCCGACTCCAACTCAAGAATACAAATATTTCGACTTCGGTGTGTAGCACAGTATCGCACCCAATTGAAGGCGTTTTATGTTGGCCCGACCACAACCTACGGAAAGTGGAGTCTTGATGTTTTGTCATAGAGTGCTGCTTAGCTGCATTAGTTGAATGCAAAATGATGAGAACTTTTCACTCATATTAGTGTCAGGAGGAGCTGATGTCTTTTCGGGTTGAAATAAAGTATTCAGCTTTATTTTAGACACATGATAAAAGTCTGACTTTTTTATACCGAGAAATCCCTTTCCCATGCTAAATATACTTCCCGTCATAAAGTTCCATCTGATACCGAGTTTCGAAAAAATCGATTGAACACACTTTTTAATGAGGGCGCTCAACGGAGCTCACAATGTCAGCGCAGATACCTGTGCGAACCCGTCCTACCGCACAGTGGATCGAGTCAATAGGAGAGGGCGAACAAAATTTGGATACTTGAAACGCTTATATCTCCGTTTATACAAAATTAAAAGTACGGTTAGTGGTTCAATTGCTTTTCTCGTGAAATATTCTTCAAGAGAAACCCCTTAAAGACTGTAAATTTAAGACAAAA
>NW_017547114.1:4633037-4644537 GCF_001854935.1 Bemisia tabaci
CCCCCCCCCCCGATCACGTCATCGGGACACCCATCAAGGACGCCATAGACTCATCCGTTGATGACGTCATGGAGGCACATGTCGATGACGTCGATGGAAACGAGTCTCGTTGATGACGTCATGGAGTCATCCTTGGATGACGTCCTGATAATGGCATTTTCAGGTCACATCCCAGGGTACCAGTTGATGGTGACGTTACAACACAAACCATAATTCATGTATATACATTTATTGCTAATTAGTTTTTGATGGGTCAATATATTCTAAATTTCTAATTTTTAATAAATTTTCCGCTTCATATATAAAACCTACTTTAGCATGTACAGCATCAACTTGTTTTGAATCCCCCGCCACCTCTTTTTAAAAGTCAGAGAGTTTTTAGAATCTTGTCCATCTGTATTACAGGTCGTCAATTTTTACAGCCCACAAACTGTTCGTTAGTTCCTCAGATGTCCGATTCAATTCAGAGATTCAATTCTTCAATCTCGCGGCCAAAGTTTGTTTACATCATACGAGCGCCCTAACTCCTGTGCAATCCGCAGTCGCGCCACCCGTCGTTTCGCAATCTGCAGTGCACCCGAAATCTATTGCTGACAGCTCCTGTGTCCGGCACCGCTCGCCTGTTCAGTTCAAAACAGTGAACATGGATAGCTTTTATTGGCTACTAACTTATTTTGAATTTACACCTTTCGAATCTAGTGAAAAACCTCATAGTTTCATGTTATTTTTCAAAAATTTCAACAGAAGATCTTAATTTGTCCACTAATTCCTATTTTGGACCATTGTGCGATGAAAATTTAATAAACTGAACCCAATTGAATGCATTGAAGATCGATAAGAACATTGTTCCACATGATCTCTGCAGGAGACCAACAATTTTACTTCCATTTTTAAAAAGTTTGACAAAGAATCCTTATCTGTCCAAGATTTCTCCCCATTTTGGACCACTGTACGTCCAAAATTTTTGAAACTGAACACAGTTACATGCACGGGGGCTCAATAAGAACATTTACAGCCCAAACCCATCAATAGTGTAAATTTTTCGTCCATTTTTCCCGTCTTTTTGCTGTAAAAATGCTGTCCAGAATGATGGCGATTTGGCAACTTTGCCCCCCCCCCCAATTTCTCAAAAACGGTGCGTATACTCAAGCTAAAATTTTTACCAGAGTTTTAAGGTATCATAAGGTATTGTTTGGGCCCGGTTTCAGAAAAATCCCTTCTGGCCCAAATTGTGCCATTCTTGGCGTCGCTCTTTCATGTGCGACCTAATTTATTGACTCAATCCACTCTGCGGCTCTCTTCGCTATCACGACATCGTAGACGACACGGTGTATGAATTTCCAAGGAAAGAATTCACTCTAGGTTGGGAGAGTGCAGTATCGAGTCGTCTTGAAGTTATGAAAAAGGCTGCAGGACGTTTCCGCACACTTTTTTTGGAAATTGCTAAAATAAATGAATATTTGGCAACATTGTATACTTGCCTCACTGCCGTCCGATAAATTAACCAGATTTACTTTGCCTGGAGCCTCTGTATGTGCGAAATGAATTGAGATTATCGTATTTTTGGAAGCTATCTGAGAAGTGTGGATCTCGGATAAAGGCGATAACGATGATGGGGAACCAGAAGAAGATTTTGATGTCGGCGATTCCGATGAAGAATGGTTTTTTTAGGGAGATTTCTTTAGACTTACCTAAGCTGTTGCGGGGCCCTTTGAACCCTGAGTAATACCAGCTTCTTTGGGTGGGCAGGGAGGAGCTTTAATAAGGAAAGGAAAGGGGGGTAATCAGTCCCAAAATTTTACTTTTTTCCTAAATAGCAGAGTTGATTACTATGAAACTATTTGTCGACCAAACCCATATATTTGGTAGAGCCCCTCTAGTCCTTCACACGCTTTACCTACGGAGGGAAAGCGAATAATGCGGTGTTGTGAAGTAGTAATTTTGTTTGGACGATTTTCGCAAAAGTGTGCGGAAACGTCCACCTCCCATGCAAAAAATAGTCATTTTGCACAGGACTTCGAAACCATCCGGGCTATGCGTTTTATCTTCTTAGCAATCTCATCATCCTGGAGACTGAAATTTGAAATTTATACAGACAAAGAGACATTTAAACAGGCAAAAAAGAAAAACCGAAAATAAAATAATTAGTGCTGTTGATTTTTTCTTCGATTTTCTGAAGATATCGATTTTTTGCACGGAATAGTCGATTAAATTAAATCGATTTTCAGCACGCGATTTTGCAACTAATCGCTTATGTACTCACAAATTGAAAGTTTTCGATTTTTTACAGGAAAAAATATTACTCCTGAGTAATGAAGGAGGCAACAAGCCTTAATTATTCTTCAAAACTTGGAGCAATCATCAAAGTTGCCCAATTTAAGGGGCAATGAAACTCAACGCTCAGTCAGGCGAGCATTGAATGAAAACGAACGGCACAATACTCATTCTAAAAATCGATTTTTTATTCAGAGCCATTTTCTTGAAACCTGATTTTTTGGCCTTGATTTTTCTGCAAATAATCGATTTTTTTTAACACAATCGACGCTTTCGATTTGATCGATTAGGGAAAAATCAACAATAATACTAAAAGCAATCCTTTTGGCGGAAGCTGGTGGTTACGATGGAAAGAAGAGACACTACGAGTAAAAATGTACTAACGGCAACCAGTAGTGGCGTGGCGTACTTTGCGATATATCCATTGATCTGCCATTTTAACCTGTGGAGAAAGCTCGACAAACAGTATGTTCGCAAAGATCACTTCAAAAATCGATTCTTTACCATAGCTTCAAATGGGGGAAAATCGAAAATTGATCCTTCGCTCGAAGGACGATGGAGGCTCCCGCTCCCTCTCGACTAGGATGAATGAGTGTAAAATCTAAATTACAGTATTGCCGGAGACAAGTCATAAATTTAAATGGACTTTTTTATCTACAACTTTATTAGAGATACAAAATGGACACACATTCGCACAGAAACATGTGGAAATACAGAAACGACGAGAAAATGATAGGTTTTCACCAGAGATCTAGCGAATAATGGGCATATTCATATCATTCTTTTCGCATTAGAAACAAAATATCAGTTACAAAGCTACGTCTTAAACGACCCAGAAAATTGCGTCATTTATTCGAGAGACAGAGTCTAAAAATTTGCAGAAAAAAGATCCAGAAAATTTTGACAATTTTTGACGAAACTGACCCTCACTTTATCTATAAGATTTAGGCCCTTTGGGCCCAAATCTTATAGATAAAGTAAAGTCTATGTAGCCCATTTTTAGGCCCTTCGGGAATTGGATCGCATTTAGCAACAAAAAGGAACCAGCGCGATTAAGGTGTTTTCGAAGGCGAGCAACTTTTCTTTTTCTTTCAAAAACACTTAATACAATATTCAGTATTAAAACTTACGCAATTAATTTCCTTTAAAATAAGCAATATTTTGGTGAGAAGCCAACACTATTTGATTTTCTGGGAGATTTCTTAGATACATATGAAGCAGCAACATTTCTAAAACACTGTAAGCGCGCTGGTTCCTTTTCGCTACATGCGATCCAATTCAACCCCTTTGGCTGGGCAGTAAATAGGATTGGAAGCTTCTGGTGATTTCTAAGGGAGTTCTCTCAAATGAGTCAGTCGCGCTGGTCACAGAATCGTGTTTTCACGCTTGATTTTTGCAGATAGCTGAAAATAATAATATCTGCCCAAACAGCAACTTTCTACGTTTAAGATTAACCGAGATATCGCCGATTGGAAAGCCGAGTTTCTGGCGCCATCCACTTCGGTAGTGACACCCTTGGTTTCTTCTACTTGCTTTCATCCAAGTTTCATGTTGAGTATGACCAGTGCAAATTTGTGTCTCCCTGACTGATGAAAGCAAGACGGGGGAAACCAAGGGTGTCACTACCGCGGTGGATGACGTCAAAAACCCGGATTTTCGAGGGCCGACACCTCGGTTAATGTTGAAGGTAGAAAGTTGCTGTTGTGACAGATCGTAATATTTTTAGCTAATCTGCAAGAATGAAGCATCAAAACACAATGATGTGACCACTGCAACTGACCAATGGGGCTATTTAAATCAAAAGGAATTATGGTAGCTCTCAAATAAGCCCTGAAATTCACAAGAATATAGGCATGGTAGGGCTCATTTCAAAATTCATATTTCATCAAAGGAGATAAGGCAACTTCTAGAGGTTCAAACGCCATTCTTCCTTCGCGCGGGACCACATTTGGACTAATTTTTGCAATTCGGAGCTAAAATTCCGGGCTCAGTTTAGAAACAACTATTTATGAACCATTGGTTCCTCTATGCACATCGGTGTTATCATAGATGAGCCAAACGCTGTAATTCCTGATTACAAAATGCATTCCAAATATTAGACATTGCCTTATCAATTACGATAGAGAAATCTCATCCGAATTCCAAAAATAGTTTAACAAAAATAATATGAATTTCGGATTTTCTGTTATGTTCCGGAGTTTCAGAGGTAGGATTAATTATAAAGTTGATAAAATAACGGGAGATTTCACAGCGCTCATAAAGATGTAGGTGTTCGAAAAATCAATTGGAAATATCTGCAATATATTCTCTTTGAAAATACGATGAAGAGAAAATAACGTCGGAAAGAGGCAAAAATAGGAACAAGCTTTCATACTCAATAGGTCTTGGGCCTCTAGCCAAGACAGGAATTAGAGCAATGAGCGACGTGTTTCCTCTATAAAATTTACGATGAACTCGGAGTCGCACGACAGCCGGGGAGTGTGGAGAAGAACTCCATAACAAATGTAGGTGCTTACGATAAACAATGCTAGAATGGCAAAAATACGAAGGACGTCATCTGTATGGTCTCAACTTATAGTTTGATCATCAAAATTATGGTTTTTTATCCAGAAAGCGATCGAATATTTACCACTGGAGAGCCTTTTTCAGAAAACTAAGCAGAGCCATGCCTACAACTAAAAGATCCACGATTGGTGTGTGTCGTATGCGTCCATTTAAAGGACTTTTCCTGGACAAGACGGAAGAGCACTGAGTGAAAATGTATGGTTTATAGCAGTCAGGAACAAAAGACCCTCCACCAGTATCTTGGCCATGTTGGAAAATTTTATATTCGGGGCTTACTTACATGGTTGATGTTCAACAACGTGTTGGCAGTTCCGTTTTGCAAACAATCAGGAAATGGCGGAAGTTTGGGAAACTTGTTTGGCTCATGACGTCACCCGAAGCTCATCATCCACCATATAGGCAGGTCAAAAGCCGAAATTTGAGTGATGACTGTTGCTTCCTTATCATTGTTCATATGGTATTGTTCAATCCCCGAAAGTAAAAGCTTCCTCTTGTCGCCAAGAAGTCAGTGAAGGGTCTCTTGTCTCTGACCGCAGTATGCTCCGTCGAATGCGTCTTTTGCCGAAAAGGGGATGAGCAGGGATTGCAAGTCTAGGGTTCTACCCCAGTATGCATTCGCATATGTCTCTTTAAAGTCACATTCTTGGAGAAGAAAGCCGAACGATGACTTCAACTGAACGGTCTCTCATCTGTGTGCGTGCGAACATGTTCCGTTAAAGACTGTTTGTGAGCGAAGCATGCGGTGCAAAGACTGCAAATGAATGCTTACTCACCAGTATGCGTGCGAATATGTGCCAATAAAGACTGCTTGTAAGCAAAGCATGCCGTACAATGACTGCAACTGAATGGTTTCTCGCCGGTGTGCGTTCGCATGTGTACATTCAAATCCTCTTTCCTACGGAACGAGGAGGGGCAATGACTGCAACTGAATGGTTTCTCACCAGTATGCGTCCGGATGTGAATTATCAAATTACTTTTCTGAGAAAAGCATGCCGTGCATTGACTGCAACTGAATGGTTTCTCGCCAGTGTGCGTTCGCAAGTGTACCTTCAAATCCTCTTTCCTACGGAACGAGGAGGGGCAATGACTGCAACTGAATGGTTTCTCACCATTATGCGTGCGAATATGTGCCGTTAAAGAATGTTTTTGAGTAAAGCATGCCGTACAATGACTGCAACTGAATGGTTTCTCACCATTATGCGTGCGAATATGTGTCGTTAAAGAATCTTTCCGAGTATAGCATGCCGTACAATGACTGCAACTGAACGGTTTCTCGCCAGTGTGCGTTCGCATGTGTACCTTCAAATCCACTTTCCTACGGAACGAGGAGGAGCAATGACTGCAACTATATGGTTTCTCTCCAGTATGCGTCCGGATGTGAATTATCAAATTACTTTTCTGAGAAAAGCATGCCGTGCATTGACTGCAACTAAATGGTTTCTCACCAGTATGCGTGTGAAGATGTACCGTTAAAGAATGTTTGTGAGCAAAAGATGCGGAGCAATGACTGCAACTGAATGGTTTTTCCCCAGTGTGAGTGCGAGCATGTGCCCTTAAATATTTTTTCTGAGCAAAGCATGCCCCGCAATGACTGCAACTGAATGGTTTCTCACCATTATGCGTGCGAATATGTGCCGTTAAAGAATGTTTGTGAGTAAAGCATGCCGTACAATGACTGCAACTGAATGGTTTCTCACCATTATGCGTGCGAATATGTGCCGTTAAAGAATGTTTGCGAGTAAAGCATGCCGTACAATGACTGCAACTGAATGGTTTCTCGCCAGTGTGCGTTCGCAAGTGTACCTTCAAATCCTCTTTCCTACGGAACGAGGAGGGGCAATGACTGCAACTGAATGGTTTCTCACCATTATGCGTCCGGATGTGAATTATCAAATTACTTTTCTGAGAAAAGCATGCCGTGCATTGACTGCAACTAAATGGTTTCTCACCAGTATGCGTGTGAAGATGTACCGTTAAAGAATGTTTGTGAGCAAAAGATGCGGAGCAATGACTGCAACTGAATGGTTTTTCCCCAGTGTGAGTGCGAGCATGTGCCCTTAAATATTTTTTCTGAGCAAAGCATGCCCCGCAATGACTGCAACTGAATGGTTTCTCACCATTATGCGTGCGAATATGTGCCGTTAAAGAATGTTTTTGAGTAAAGCATGCCGTACAATGACTGCAACTGAATGGTTTCTCACCATTATGCGTGCGAATATGTGCCGTTAAAGAATGTTTCCGAGTAAAGCATGCCGTACAATGACTGCAACTGAACGGTTTCTCGCCAGTGTGCGTTCGCATGTGTACCTTCAAATCCACTTTCCTACGGAACGAGGAGGGGCAATGACTGCAACTGAATGGTTTCTCACCATTATGCGTGCGAATATGTGCCGTTAAAGAATGTTTGTGAATAAAGCATGCCGTACAATGACTGCAACTGAATGGTTTCTCACCATTATGCGTGCGAATATGTGCCGTTAAAGAATGTTTGTGGGCAAAGCATGCTGTGCAATGACTGCAACTATATGGTTTCTCACCAGTATGCGTGCGAATATGTGCCGTCAAAGACTGTTTTTGAGCGAAGAAGGCCGTGCAATGACTGCAACTGAATGGTTTCTCACCAGTATGCGTTCGCATGTGTCTCGCCAAATTGCCTTTTCTACTGAATTGGGAGGAGCAATGACTGCAACTGAATGGTTCCTCGCCAGGGTGCGTTTGCATGTGTGTGGTTAAAGCGCTTTTAGAAGAAAAAAGGCTCGAACACTCGCCGCATGTGAATGATAACTCACCAGCTTGCGTTCTAATATGTTCGACTGACTTTGATTCCGATTCGATTGTTTGGGAAGGGGGTTCCCTCTTAATTTCGATATTCGTGAGAGATAGGTCAAGCCCATTTTCATTACATTGGTCGGGAAGTGGAGAGCTCATGATCTCCCTCTTCACTCGCGCTGTTTTGGGGACAAAATCACGAATATCATTCTCCAAATCGTGTTCTGCTCCTCCTCGTCCCAACCTGAGTTCTGACTCATCCGTTTGAGGAGTGGGTTCACTCTTAATGTCAATACTTGTGTGTAGCTGGTTAGTCCAACTTGCATCAACTTTTTCATCCTCGCATTCGATTTTGGGGGGAAGAGCGGAGGGAGAATCGAAGATGGACGAGACCGAGGTCGCTTGGTTCTCTTCTACTAATGCAAGTCGGGTATTGTTGGAATCTTCAAGGCGACTTTCTACGGATTGGGAAGATGGGTTGCCAGACATACTGCTAAACTCCGTGCTGGTGCACGCTTCAGGTACAGCCTGCATTGAAGGGCTCGTGCAATCAATCCTCGACAAGTCTCCCTGGGGATCCTCTTTTACAGTTTGGTGGAATCACTGGATTGTAGTCTTCAGGTGTGCTGAGTGCTGAGTGCTCTTTCCGTTAGATTTTTGGCGTCGGCATTCTCCATTCAAAATCCTGAACAAAATAAATATAAAGTTTGTAAGCAACGCTTTGGACAACCGATTACGATAGGAGGTATTCGATAGAGGGATTGAAAGACGGAGAGATATTTTTTGCGATAAATCGATTGATCTGCCATTTAAACCTATGGACGAGGATCTATGTACACTGTACAGGGTGTTCGCAACGAAAAGCTTAATCATGGATTCTTTAACATAGCTTCAGATGGGAAAATTTCGATAATCGATCATTCACGCCACGCCACTGGATACGAATACCCGCGGGATCGAAGTATGCGATGTTTCGAATCACATAGGTAGTTGAGACAGGAAACATCATACTCCGAGAAGACAAGAACCCCGAAATTCAGCGGCGTGGCGTCCTTTGCGATATTTATAATTTCATCTTTAATGCCACCGATCCACGATTTTGCTGGATGTCCCTTACGTCTTCTTTTCGGAGGGACCCAATCTAGACCCTTCTTAGGAAATCTGTCATCCGCCTTTCGTTGAGCATGGCCACACCGGACAAGCTGTTCGGTTATAATATCATGCCCGATGTTCTGCTCGGCGCTCATGATCTGCATAGAGTACATAGAGTCGTAATGTGAATGGGAGAGTTGGCGCCATGTTCTGCTCGACGAGTTCCGAGCCCGGTGTGCGCCGAGTTCGGGTCACTTTTTCGATACATATTCGATCCAAAATGACGGTATGGAATACGTGGTGATTCCAATCTTCTTTGTTTACATCGGATGGCCGGGTACCCGTGTATCGCAAACAATCGATTATGTATCGAAAAAGTGGCCCGGCGTCACACAGGAGTCTCGAAATTCGGGACCTGGAAAATGCTTCAAATCGGCGCCAGCTCACCCGCTTACATTTCGACTCTATGTACTCTATGATGATCTCACGCACTCTTTCGTTTCTTGCGTGATCCCTCCTCGAGATGAATAGTCAGGGGGCATACGTAATCCCGTGTGCAGATTCGAGAAGGCATATTGTGTGATACATCAATCTCTTCGTTTTGATGTCTAGAAAAAGAAAATCGATGATGGCCATCTCAAATTTCATACAAACCCCCCCAAATTCAAGATGGCGGCCAAAATGGCGGTTTTGGGGTAAAAAAATTTAAAGTTTGCAAATACGTCGTGTCGGGTGTCGTTTCTTATGAATTTTTGATCGTAGAATCCGAATTTTTAGTCAAAAGTTAGCCCAAAGGTCATTTTTAGGCCAAAATTCAAGATGGCGTCCAAAAATACCTCTTACGGGTACTAATTTGCCTACTCGGGTCTACATGCATTGTGAGGTATCAATTATTAGATTTTCAGGGTCGTAGAGTCCGAAAATGAGGTCCATTTTCCGCTGCGGCTCTCAAGAAGCCCTGAAATCAAAGATGGCGCCCAAAATGGCCGCCGGTCTTGCGGATGAAACTGCCATTTAAGGCAGCTATAACAAACAATACATTCAAAATTAAGTTTCTCGGGTCAAGAAGTTCGAATAGGAGATCAGATGTTTACTCCTACAAAAAATTAAGCCTCCGAATCGAAAATCGCTGCCGACATTGTTGCCAGTTAAAGGCGCAGACCGGTAAATGACTGATATTAAGAGATTTGCCGGAGGAGGGGTTTCGATAAGGGCCGTTGTTGGGCCCATACCCTGAAATTCTTCAATTTCACGATTGTTTGCTCATTTAAAGTCTAAAGTTTGCGGAATGTAAAATGATTTGGTCATTTCCGGTCTATTTAGGGGTCTAATACCGGCCTAAACATGAGACGAAAGGCCGATTTTGGCGAAAAATGCGGGTTTTTTTACATTCGACGTGACGCTGTTTCTTAACGATCCCATCATCGGAGGAGATTGTTGTCCTTCAAGTACGTTCATTAAGGATGTAAGATAGCCACTTTGCCCAATTTTCGTTGATGGCAAACCTTGCGCTCAGAGTTAAAACGATCTTCTTAGAATTTTCTTGTTTTTCATCATTATTTAAAATGGCATAAAAAGGGCGACTCATCTTAAACCAGAAATAGATTCATTGGTGCAAAATGTACGCAGCTGGTCATAACTGTCCTCCAAAAAATTAATGGATTAAAGCCTCCCCCCCCAAAAAAAAAAAGGAAAACCTGTGTTGCCATATTTTATTGCCTAACATCACAGAAAACCGCGTGATTATTTCAGTATTTGGAGGCTGTTCTTCGTAGAGCACATTTAGCAAAACTCAAAACCCTTGATTTTTCATACGTTACGATCGCATGATTAGTGACTATATAAATGCAATGGAGATGGATATCACACAATGGATATCACACAATATGCCTTCACGAATCTGCACACGGGACATATGTTTTATTACGTATGCCCCCTGACTAGAAGACGTACACTCAACAGCAATACGTATGCATTTGAATGATATGATCTGCATTTTACAGGGTGAGCGAAAAGTCCCCGACCCCCCCTCTAACTTTTGAACGAATTGAACTAGGGAAAAGAAACTTTGGGAATGTTTCTATCTCAACCATCTTATGACCATCTTTTGAGGGGGTCAAAATTTTGGTCTCCCCCACGGGGGGGGGGNGGGGGGGGGGGGGGGGGGGGGACAGGGGCCCCCCAACTTTTTTTTTTCAAATAGCAACCCCTATCTTGTGATACCTCATTCGAAAGTGCATAAAAAACTAAGAATTTTGGCGCTAACCACAGATCAATATCTCAATTTTTGACCGAGTTACGATAGGTCAAAGGTCAAATTTTACCTATTTTCAATAAATCATAACTCCGGTTCAAATTATCGTAAAGAAAAAAATAAAACGGGAAAATTTACCAAATTGTGTTCGCTTTCACGTATAAATTGCAGAAATCACTTCGATTTAATTTTAAGGGGGGGCTCGGACCCCCAAATACGTCAATTCAAAGGTCATTCAATTTTCCCGCGAAATAAGCCAATTTCCTCTGGATTTGCCTCCACATTATCTCAATAAGGTCAAAATCAGTTTAACATTACGTTGGCAAGTCCCCAAATTTCGGGAAAAGTTAAAAAAACGAAATTTTAACGGTCAATTTTAATCACCTTAAATTTCGTTTTTTTAACTTTTCCCGAAATTCAGGGACTTGCCAACGTAATGTTAAACTGATTTTGACCTTACTGATATAATGTGGAGGCAAATCCAGAGGAAATTGGCTTATTTCGCGGGAAAATTGAATGACCTTTGAATTGACGTATGGGGGGGGG
>NW_017547114.1:4644562-4660964 GCF_001854935.1 Bemisia tabaci
ATTGGCTTATTTCGCGGGAAAATTGAATGACCTTTGAATTGACGTATTGGGGGGTCCGAGCCCCCCCTTAAAATTAAATCGAAGTGATTTCTGCAATTTATACGTAAAAGCAAACAAAATTTAGTAAATATTCCCGTTTTATTTTTTTCTTTACGATAATTTGAACCGGAGTTATGATTTTTTGAAAATAGGTAAAATTTGACCTTTGACCTATCGTAACTCGGTCAAAAATTGAGATATTGATCTGCGGTTTGCGTCAAAATTCTTAGTTTTTTATGCTCTTTAGAATGAGGTATCACAAGATAGGGGTTGCTATTTGAAAAAAAAAAGTTGGGGGGCCCCTGTCCCCCCCTGAGGGGGGAACCAAAATGTTGACCCCCCCCCCAAAAGATGGTCCCATTTGAGATAGGAACATTCCCACAGTATCATTTCCCTAAATCAATTCGTTCAAAAGTTAGAGGGGGGGGGGTCGGGGACTTTTCGCTCACCCTGTATAATTTCTTCAATGTTGGAGTCGGTAATCTACCATCAGATGGTCCTTTTCAAAATCTATCGTAAATTTCTGCAATTTCATGAAAAATTGCCACCCTGCATGAGAAATGAATGAATTAACGTAAATTTTCCCGACAAAAAGCACACGTCCCGCTAATCTTTAAACAATTCGATCGGATGAGGCTTCGATAAATGCGACGACTTCAAACTCTAATACCGGACCTCTGAGGCATGTATCGGACTAATCCTGATTTCTGGACCTATCTTCTTTTAACAATCCCACGGATAAGATTCTTGTTTCCGTGATTATCGAGAGTGACGGTATGTGGCTACCCCCACTCGAGGAAAATGGCGTCCCCTTGATCTGAACATTGATTCGGTTTGAACTCGACTGCAGCCCAAACGACTGCACGGATTCATACGAAAATATAAACTTCACGACGATCTAATAGCAGCCGAGGTAGATTCAAGGCCACGTTCGTCATTTCGTTAGGGTACAAAACCTATCATCAGACTTTTGAACTTAAAAAATAAGACTGAAAATTAGAGTTTCCGATCAAAGGTGCCCCATGGTTCATGACAGGCGCGCTCAGAGACTATAAAAGCTCGAAGAACAGATTTTCTTTCAGGTGCGCCTCCTTCCTTAGCAACATTAATCATGTTAATTCTGTCTTTCAGGACCAATTGAGGATTAGATTGCCACGAGCAAAAGTGGGCGATAAAATATGCGAAGTAACTGGAGATAAGGCAGTTAACAGGCTGACATGCCTTAGTTGGTAGAGCAATTCACAATTTACGCGAGTTCGGTTCCGACTCCAACTCAAGAATACAAATATTTCGACTTCGGTGTTTTGCACAGTATCGCACACAAATTGAAGGCGTTTTATGTTGGTCCAACCTCGACCTGCGGAGACGAGGAGTCTTGATGTGTTGACTTTGAGTGCTGCCTATGGCTCATACGTATTTTTCACTCATATTGGTGTTAGGAGGAGGTGATGACTTTCCGGGTTGAAATGAAGTATGAAGCTAAGGAAAAGGATCGATGGACTTGACAGAGTTTTCGCAACGAACACCTTGATAATCGATTCATTACCACAGCTTTAAATGGGGGAAGAATCGATAATCGATCATTAGCGCCACGCCACTGGTTCTATGGGTTTCTTCGTGAAATATTCTTCAAAACACACCCCTTTCAGTTTAAAATGTGGCGAAATAAACAAACGTTTGTGGTTTTAGTAGAGTTACCTGTTAGTTTAGTTTTAGGCAAAGGATAGCACTTACAGCTGTCTTGCCTACAACTAGTCTTACGAGAACATGAAAAATATCTTTAGGACATAGTTGAAAATGAAATTCGTCGGTTTTTAATCATCCAAACGATTTGAGAGTGCCCTTCGGGTGATCGGTGGAAATTCGACAAAGATCGAAGGCTCAATGAACTTTCCTGCACAGACGCTTCTGAGCGCATTATCTCAAAACCTCATTTTTGCTCGGCTCACAGTAATTGGTTGTCACACATTGGTTTTTTCGTAAAACTTTCTTCTACTGGCACCCCTGAAAGTTTAAATTGTGACGAAATAAACATCAAAATTTGCGGTTTAAGTCGGAAATTTCATGTGCGACCTCTTTTATTGACTCAATCCACTGTGCGACCCTCTTCGCTATTACGACATCGTAGACGAGACGGGGTATAAATTTCCAAGAAAAAAATTCACTTAAGCTTGGGAGAGCGCAGTATCGAGGCGCCTTGAAGTTATGCAAAAAATAGTATTGGTATATTATAGTAATAAAAAAATTACTGGCTGGCTGGTGGTTGCGACGGAAAAAAGAGGCACTTCGAGTAAAAAGGTACTAACGGCAACCAGTAGTGGCGTGGCGTACTTTGCGATATATCCATTGATCTGCCATTTTAACCTGTGGAGAAAGCTCGACAAACAGTATGTTCGCAAAGATCACTTCAAAAATCGATTCTTCACCATAGCTTCAAATGGGGAAAAATCGAAAATCGATCTTTCGCTCAGGACGAAAGAGGCTCCCGCTCCCTCTCGACTAGGATGAATGAATGTAAAATCTAAATTGCTGTATTTCCGGAGACAAGTCATAAATTTTAACGAACTCTTTTATCCACAACTTTATTAGAGACACAAAATTGACAATTTAGCGAATAATGGGCATATTCATATCATTCTTTTCGCATTAGAAACAAAATATCAGTTACAAAGCTACGTCTTAAACGACCCAGAAAATTGCGTCATTTATTCGAGAGACAGAGTCTAAAAATTTGCAGAAAAAAGATCCAGAAAATTTTGACAATTTTTGACGAAACTGACCCTCACTTTATCTATAAGATTTAGGCCCTTTGGGCCCAAATCTTATAGATAAAGTAAAGTCTATGTAGCCCATTTTTAGGCCCTTCGGGAATTGGATCGCATTTAGCAACAAAAAGGAACCAGCGCGATTAAGGTGTTTTCGAAGCCGAGCAACTTTTCTTTTTCTTTCATAAACACTTAATACATATTCAGTATTAAAATTTACGCAATTAATTTCCTTTAAAATAAGCAATTTTTTGGTGAGAAGCCAACACTATTTGATTTTCTGGGAGATTTCTTAGATAAATATGAAACAGCAACATTTCTTAAACACTGTAATCGCGCGGGTTCCTTTTCGCTACATGCGATCCAATTCACCCCCTTTGGCTGGGCAGTAAATAGGATTGGAGGCTTCTGGTGATTTCTAAGGGAGTTCTCTCAAATGAGTCAGTCGCGCTGGTCACAGAATCGTGTTTTCACGCTTGATTTTTGCAGATAGCTGAAAATAATAATATCTGCCCAAACAGCAACTTTCTACGTTTAATATTAACCGAGATATCGCCGATTGGAAAGACGGGTTTCTGGCGTCATCCACCTCGGCAGTGACACCCTTGGTTTCTTCTACTTGCTTTCATCCAAGTTTCATGTTGAGTATGACCAGTGCAAATTTGTTTCTCCCTGACTGATGAAAGCAAGACGGGGGAAACCAAGGGTGTCACTACCGCGGTGGATGACGTCAAAAACCCGGATTTTCGAGGGCCAACACCTCGGTTAATATTGAAGGTAGAAAATTGCTGTTTTGACAGATCGTAATATTTTTAGCTAATCTGCAAGAATGAAGCATCAAAACACAATGCTGTGACCAAAGCAACTGACCAATTGGGCTATTTAAATCAAAAGGAATTATGGTAGCTCTCAAATAAGCCCTGAAATTTCCAAGAAAATATGCATGGTAGGGCTCATTTCACGAAGGATATATTCGGTGGTGAGGCGTGAATAATCGGTCATCGATATCTCCCCATTTGTAGCTGTGGTTAAGAATCGGTTATTAAGGTGTTCGTTGCGAACACCCTGTTTATCGATCCTTTTCCATAGGTTTAAGTGGAAGATCAATCGATACATCGCTAGGCACGCCACGCCACTGATTTCCTACACACTGTATTTCCTATTGATTTAAACGCACCGGTAAATGTCGAGGAAAATAATAATTGTTGTGTACATATTCCTTTGGGTCCTGTCTTCCTGTAACATTGGCTAGCCTTAAACAAATTTTGAACCGAGAAAGTACTCATATAATGCAAGTGTCACCGCTGCTTTTTTAATGTACAATCCTTTGTCCCAGTGGGAAAAATTTCACGAAAGGCATAACAAAGAATCGCTCGCTACATAGCCCCTCGAACACTACAATTCATTGTTAAAGTGTCTTAAGCCTCCCTAAGCTACAATCTAAACTAAATGAGGTTAACATTAGGAACAGAGATGATGTGGAGCGACTAAAAATGATAGCACAGAATTGTGATAAATAATCAAAACGAACAGAACAATAATTATTATGTTTTGATCAATAATAGACGATTCTTTCTAAAACATGTAACACTCATATTTTCCTCTTTTTTGGGCGCTTCTGGGTACCAGATGCGCCCTTTCCAGCCGTTCGACTCCCCCGATGTAACATGTACTATACTACATACCGTTTTGCCTTATGGGTAATGACGCCATTCTGGTACACCCGGGAAAATTTCATTTTCTTCTGCATCTGGTATTCGTAAAAGTTTTCGTGAAATGTTTTGTTTTTTAGCATAACAATCTCGCACGGACGTATTACCTGGTTAAACTATTTTGGGGCTTCGTTATGCTTAAATGCCTCATAATCGAGGTTGTAGTTTCAGATTGATTATAAAAAATCACGAACAGTCACGTGATCTCTTCATTTTAGTGACGTATTACTGTGCTATTTTGTGATTGGTTCATTTTCTTGGCGCAGCATCGTCAAGCGTCAGCTGTTTGCGGCCAAAGACATAAAGACGGAGCGCTCGTATCTAAAAGCACGGGGAAAAAGTGAAGCTAGGTTCGGCGCTGCGCGCTTGTGTGAGTATGTAAATGAGCGCGGGAATCCATGGCGGCAAACGGAAATTTGAATTGAACTTGTCCTCTTGATTTTTGCACATTTCCTCTTTGAAACGTATTTTAAATTCCTAAAACGAATATACTAAGAAAGTTCGGTCTGCGTCCTAATATAATACACCTACTTTTGCTCGGTAACAGGCAGTAATCTCACATAAAGTTAGTTTTTCTTCTGCTCATGGTGGTTCTGCAGGTTCAAACAGGCCGTTACAGTTCTAGATCAACGTTACTCCCAAATGAAATTAATCGGTCGACGACGGACTGAAACTAACCTAAAGTTAAAAAATATGAGTGTGTACCTGAATTTGGGCAAAAATCAACCTAAAATACTTTGTTTCCGCAATTTTATTTATTAGTTCCCGCCCTCTATTTGAATTCAAACTTGTCCCGATTTCGCCGCCAATCCTCTAGCCAATAGTAGAGGTGATTGAAAAGAAGCTCTAGAAGCTTCATTTTTTGCTTTTAGTGCTCCGTCTTTATGTCTTTGTTTGCGGCATTGGGCTGAAGGTTTAAGGTTATGTCATGGACCAAGAGAATAAATAAGGACCCCCAACTCCAGTTAGCGGTGACATTAGCGCTGCCTGGCAGAGTGTTCACGCCGTGATTATGGGTCCAGCCAGCGCTGTTGTCGTTGATGTCACCGCCGCGCCGCCGGCCGGCACCGCGTCGCCGCGGACGCAATCTTCCCCGCGACCCACGCTTCCCCTCTCCGCTGCTCCACTCCTGTTCTCACTGGCACGCTCCCCCGCGAGCCGCGACCCGCGCGCCCTACCTCGCGACGCCGCGCCGCTGTCCGCTAGATCGCGTTGACGCATCTAGCTTTATCAGACGTTCCGCCGTTCTTTCCCGTCGTCTCATTTACACGGTATCCTTTATGATTCCATGCACCACCTAAAGGTTAATCACTTAGTGCTTGTAGATGTTTCTAGATCTTCGTTGTCGTCCTGAAGTTCTGAAGAGTTTAATGGGAAAAGCTTCCCACTTTTATTTCAATCTTCGTCAGTCTTCGGGTATGTAAACTGATAATAATAAACTTTGTCAAAGAAGCGCCCTCCAACGCTTTGGCGTTGGAACTGCTTGTTAATAACTAGTCCGCTTAAATGAGCCACCATCATGCAATTATGTTGAACTATATTTCAGGATCTTTGAGGGATTTTTCGCACTCTGCATTACGGAACTATCTTAAATGGACTAAATTTCCAGTTTCAGAACTACACATTTTGGCTCATCAGTAGAAACACCTGTGTCCGAAGGACAAAATTTGATAAAAAATATTCACAAATTTTCTTAAAAATTCATATTTCATCAAAGGAGATAAGGCAACTTCTAGAGGCTCATACGCCATTCTTCCTTCGCGCGGCAGCAAATTTGGACTAAATTTTGCAATTCAAAACTAAAATTCCGGGCTCAGTTTAGAAACAACTATTTATGAACCATTGGTTCCTCTATCAAATCGGTGTTATCATAGGTGAGCCAAACGCTGTAATTCCTGATTACAAAATGCATTCCAAATATTAGACATTGCCTTATCAATTACGATAGAGAAATCTCATCCTAATTCCAAAACTAGTTTAACAAGAATAATACGCATTTCGGATGGAAGGACGTTCATTAAACCAAAAGATGAAGACACAAAGATCCTTGCGAATTATCGTTCCATCACTTGTTCGCCCACCATCTACAGGGTGTCCCAAAAGTCCGTACCTTTAGTCGTAAGTTTTTAACGGTTAGAGATAGAAAAACAAAACTTTGGGAATGTTTCTATCTTAATGGGGACCATCTTCTAGGGGGTCAAAATTTTTGTCCCCCCCCCCCAAAATGATTTTTCAAATAGTTATCCCTATCTTAAGATACCTCACTCGAAAGAGCATGAAAAACTAAGAATTTTGGCGCAAACCGCAGATTAATTTTTTAATTTTTGACCGAGTTATGATAGTTCAAAGTCCAAATTTGACCTATTTTCAAAAAATCATAACTCCGGTTCAAATTATCGTAATGAAAAGAATAAAACAGGAAAATTAACCAAATTGTAAGCTTGTTTCAGTAAAACCGCAGAAATTACTTCAAACTAATTTGAAGGGGGGTTTCGGACCCCCAAATACGTCCTTTTAAAGGTCACACGATTTTCCCGCGAAATGGGTCAATTTTCCCTTACTCTGCGTCTACATTATCTTGGTAAGTTCAATATTAGTTCAACGTTGCGTTATCAAGTCCCCAAAGTTCGGGCAAAGTTCAAAAAGCGAAATTTAAGGTGATTCAATTCAACCATTAAAATTTCGTTTTTTTAAAACTTTGCACGAAATTTGAGGACTTGAAAACGTTGCAATCAACAACGTTACCAAACAATCTTTTTTAATTTTTAACAACTTTTTATGATTTTAACACCTCTTTTTAAAATGTTTATGAACCATCAAATTTTAGCAATTTTAAAAGGCTCTAGCTTTGAAAGACTTGACTACGGTACGTCTTTCAATGAGTTTATATCCACAAATGATTTATTTTTGTGAGAAAAGTGCATAATAAAAATAATATTTATTTCTACATAAAGCCATAAGGCTATGATACAGTGTCAATGGAACTATTAATGGTTTCTATACATATAGATCATACATATATGTATATACATAAAGATTACAAAAACTTAAACTGGTTAACTACAGAACTCCTTAAAGGAATAAAAAGATCTTTTCTGGAGACACTTTTTCAATTTTCTTAAAAAAACTGTGCCTCCCTCTCTTTAAAAAGCTCCTCGCAGTTCGCATGTGTATCTTGAAATTTTGTTTACCACTGAAAGAGGAGGAGCAATGACTGCAACTGAACGGTTTCTAACCAGTATGCGTGCAAACATGTTCCGTTAAAGACTGTTTCTGAACAAAGCATGCCGTACAATGACTGCAACTGAATGGTTTCTCGCCAGTGTGGCGGAAGTTTGGGAAACTTGTTTGGCTCATGACACCACCCGAAGCTCATCATCCACCATGCAGGCAGGTCACGGGCCGAAATTAGGATGAAGACTGTTGCTCCCTTATCATTGTCCATGTGGAATTGTTGAATCTTCGAAAGTTAAAGCTTCCACTTGTCGCCATGAGGTTAGTAGAGGGTCACATATCTCTGATCGCAGTGTGCTCCGTCAAATTCCTTTTCAGCCGAAAAGAGGATGAGCAGTGCCTGCAAGCCTACGGTTTTTCGCCAGTATGCATTCGCAAATGTCTCTAAAAAGTGACATTCTCGGAGAAGGAAGCCGAACAATGACTGCAACTGAATGGTTTCTCTCGAGTATGCGTGCGAATATATGCCGTCAAAGACTGTTTTTGAGCGAAGCATGCCGTGCAATGACTGCAACTAAAGGTTTCTCACCAGCAAGGCGGATAAAGAATGGTGGTCGCATTTCGTACCCTCTGGACGTCACACGGTATCGGGTACATCGGGTACATGGGCTGGCCGAGGCCGGGGGGGCCGACTCAACCTCGGATTGCACGGCATAACCCGTACCCCTTGACGTCACAACGCATCAAGATGGCAGCCAAAATCGAAATGCGACCACCATTCTTTATCCGCCTTCTCTCACCAGTATGCGTGCGAACATGTTTTGTTAAAGACCGTTTCTGAGCAAAGCATGCCGAGCAATGACTGCAACTGAATGGTTTCTCACCAGTATGCGTGCGAACATGTACTGTTAAATGCTGTTTGTGAGCAAAGCTTGCAGTGCAATGACTGCAACTGAATGGTTTCTCACCAGTATGCGTCCGCATGTGTACTGTTAAATGCTGTTTGTGAGCGAAGCTTGCAGTGCAATGACTGCAACTGAATGGTTTCTCACCAGTATGCGTCCGCATGTGTACCTTCAAATTATCTTTCCTACGGAACGAGGACGGGCAATGACTGCAAATGAATGGTTTCTCGCCGATGTGCGTTCGCATGTGTACATTTAAATTTGGTTTACTACGGAACGAGGAGGAGCAATGACTGCAAATATATGGTTTCTCTCCAGTATGCGTGCGAATGTGTGCCTTCAAAGACTGTTTTTGAGCGAAGAATGCCGTGCAATGACTGCAACTGAATGGTTTCTCACCAGTATGCGTGCGAACATGCTCCGTCAAATACTTTACCTGAGAAAAGCTTGCCGTGCAATGACTGCAACTGAATGGTTTCTCACCAGTATGCGTTCGAACATGGTTCGTTAAAGAATGCCTGTAAGCAAAGGATGCGGAGCAATGACTGCAACTGAATGGTTTCTCTCCAGTATGCGTCCGCATGTGTGTTTTCAAATTACTTTTCTTATTAAATGAGGCCGAGCAATGACTGCAACTGAATGGTTTCTCACCAGTGTGCGTGCGAACATGGTCCGTTAAAGCCCGTTTCTGAGCAAAGCATGCCGAGCAATGACTGCAACTGAATGGTTTCTCACCAATATGCGTTCGCATGTGTCTCGCCAAATTGCCTTTTATACTGAATTGGGAGGAGCAATGACTGCACCTGAATGGTTCCTCGCCAGTGTGCGTTTGCATGTGTGTAGTTAAAGCGCTTTTAGAAGAAAAAAGGCTCGAACACTCGCCGCATGTAAATGATATCTCACCAGCTTGCGTTCTAATATATTCGACTGACTTTGAGTCCGATTCGATTGCTTGGGTAGGGGGTTCCTTCTTAATTTCGATATTCGTGAGTGATAGGTCAAGCCAATTTTCATTACATTGGTCGGGAAGTGGAGAGCTCATGATCTCCCTCTTCACTCGCGCTGTTATGGGGACAAAATCACGAATATCATTCTCCAAATCGTGTTCTGCTCCTCCTTGTCCCAACCTGAGTTGTGACTCATCCGTCTGGGGAGTGGGTTCACTCTTAATGTCAATACTTGTGTGTAGCTGGTTAGTCCAACTTGCATCAACTGTTTCATCCTCGCATTCGATTTTGGGGGGAAGAGCGGAGGGAGAATCGAAGATGGACGAGACCGAGGTTTCTTGGGTCTCTTCTATTGATGCAAGTCGGGTATTGTTGGAATCTTCAAGGCGACTTTCTACAGATTGGGAAGATGGGTTGCCAGACATACCGCTATACTCCGAGCTGGTGCACGCTACAGGTGCAGCCTGCATTGAACAGCTCATGGAATCAACCTGGACACGTCTCCCTGAGGATCCTCTTCTACTCGGTGGAACTACTGGATTGTAGTCTTCAGGTATGCTAAGTGCTCTTTCCGTTAGATTTTGAACTTCGGCATTCTCCATTCAAAATCCTGAACAGAATAAATTTCAAGATTTGTAACAAGGTGGAAAAATCATGCCGGGTCCACACAATTTCGCGGGGAAATAAAAGCCAAGAAGTTCCAAAAATTGTTATTAGAGTGAAAAATAAATCTTTTTAACACTAATGAGTACCAGTTCAAACTGAGGGGGGGGGGTTTGTTCAGCTGAGGTAGTTTGCATTGGAATATTAAGTTGGAGTCACGGCGAGAGATCTATACCGCTTCCGGTCTTTTTAGACCTCATCAGCAAATCACACTCATCGGTGAACCCAACTTAACATGCCGCAAAATCCAAGACGGCATGAAAGTGCTGTCATGAGAATGACCCGAGGCATGACACAAAACTGTGATCCTCGTGCCATCTACTGTCGCGTCGCTGCTGAACAACTCTCAAAACATAAGGAAAACCTGTTAAGGAAAAATATTTCTTATTTTTGGGTCAAATTATTGGAGGCATATTTTAAAATCTAAAACAAGCGGGACAGTTCTAATACTGTCGTATTAGAAAAGCGCTCAGGTGTTAGTAAATGTATTTAATGAAGAAAGGACGTATAAACTCCGTCGACTTGGCTGGGAAATGGAGATAAAACATCAGCCGATAGCAAACAAAGGTTACCAAGGAAACCGTAAACGCGTACTTTTGTTTCCCGAAAATGAGCTCACCGTTGAGCTCATCAGGCGCGTTTTTTTGGCTTCATTTGAGTTCGACGATCAATTTCGATAAGAATTACTCTACCGCTAAGAAATTTTCTTATAGACAAACGATCGAAACTACCTACGCATTACGTTAAAAGCATAAAATACAGTTTTCACAGCTTTATTTATTTTAAAAATGGACCCCCCCAAAAAGCCTACACATCGATGAGCTGGTGCGCCATTTAAACGCATTAGCACTAGTATACTAGTACTCAGAGTCAGGAGTCAAGTCGAAATCAAAAAGCGCTGCCTATCGGCTGAGCGCTTAAAAGGTTAGAAAAACCATGAAACCCAAAATCGTTCCCTAAAATTGCTTAAGAGCATTGTGTCATTCATTTACTAGGAATGTGTTTTTTACAGATCAAAGTGAAATATTTCTTTCAAATTAATAAATGAATAAAACTTGCTTTTCGTATGCTATGAGGGCGTACCGCGTAGGTACTGACGTTGCGTAAAATTGACGATATCTATGACGATATATAAATGTCACGGTCGCTACTTTATGACGACGGACGGTGCAACTAGAGGACACCGGAGAACACCAGAGAACACGTGTTCCGATTGTATTGTGCTTCAGAATCACCGCTTCGATTTCCGGGTGTACATCGCATGTCCAAAGATAGAACGATGAGAAGCTGTAAGGAACTCCCATCTAAAACTGATCCCCGATCGTTTAGCGTGTAAGAGAACGGAGAAACCGTTTCATTCAAGTGTCTAATAGAGTTACTCCCATCAATATTTCGGAGCTGAAGCGAAAAATGACCGTATCTCCTTTCCACCATCAAGTATCAAGTATCAATTTTTTGGAAAATCCAATTCCCCAAATTAAAACGAACACAATTTTGTCTTTTAGGCAGTTTGAGGTTCCGGAAAATCGGTGGAAAAGTAGAGAATACCGAGGTAAATTTTGGCTTCAGCAATGAAAAACAATTTGAAGCAATCCCTGCACAAGACACCTGGATAAGAAATAATCCCAGTTCTTTCAGATGCAAAAAGATCGAATCAGTTTCATATGGATGTTTCTTGCGGTTAAATACATTTCCAAAGGTAACGCAGACATTCTTGAAATGACAAATCGGATTTTATTTCCGGGCATAGCAACCGCGACGTAATCCTCAATTTCGACATTTCCCCCTTAAATTAGGCTCTCCTGGACTATTCGCTCCCTGAAGATAAGGTCCCGTTTAAAAAACTGGTCACAATGGAGATGTTGCATGTGTGAGGAATTTGCGATTTAACTATTGATTCTTATGTAAAAGTTCGCGAGAAACACGATGGTGCCACTGGTTTTCCGCTGGTCCACTGGCCCATGTACCCGATACCGTGTGACGTCCAGAGGGTACGAAATGCGACCACCATTCTCTATCCGCCTTGGGGCGGCCCCACCGTCACTTCCAACAGCGACGCACCCTTCAGGGAGAGGATTTTCCATTTCAGCAGAGACGCCATCCACAGACTCAAACGTCGCACAAACGAGGGATCGCAGAATAGGTGCGTTGTTAAATCACTTTTGCTGCCCAACAAAAATGGCCGAATTTTAGCAGGATTGACGTCATCTCGACGACGATGTCAGCTCAACAGACGGAAGAAAATCGAGGTGTCCATCTTAAATTCCCGTTGGATTCTGCGGATTTTGAGGTTAAGTATCATTGAAATTTAAGATTTTTAACATTTAAATCTTGATAACACCCATAATATTACGAAATTGACGCGGTGCAACGACTATAAGCAATTGCAAGTCAGCCTGATGAAGAGCATGTCGTCACCTTCCAGGCAAAGTATCACAAGCGCCATGCGACGTTTAAAAATTTCCGCCGCCATTTTATTTTTTTACAGAGAAATTGTTCAACGAAGCTGTCCGAAAATTTCACTGAATTTTCTTTGTGCTGCCGATAAAATTTAGTGAGATTTCCAAACAGATTCAACCAACAATTTCTCAGTAAAAAAATAAAATGGCGGCGGAAATTTTTAAACGTCGCATGGCGCTTGTGATACTTTGCCTGGAAGGTGACGATGTGGCGAAGAAGTGCGGAAAAATGGCGGATATTGATGCAAACAATGACGTAACAACAATCCAGCAAACTCGGCAGCAGCCAGAAACCTCGCTGAGCTATTGGGCACTTTGCTGAGCAGCCAACTTGGAAAACGGGTAAATCCACCAGAATTCATACCAACGCTTGCGTTGAGCTCAACGCTCAGCGGGTAAATTTCGTTGGGCAGTTGTGGACTTTAACAACGCATCTGGTGACGCGAAGAACCGCCTTGAGATCTCATCCTTCGTTTCGCTTTGCACCCAGCTGTGGCGGTCGGTGACCCGAGCCAGGCAGGAAACGACACTCTTCCGCATGGCCGTCAACTGGCGACAAAGGTATTTATTGATTTATTTTCTAGTATTTATGGCCGCACACGGGATGAAGGCAAGTATATGCAGGGCAAGAAAAGGCGCCTTCAATGTTAGTCTTTATGCAGAACGCACATCGGTCAAGCACGAATAATTGTATCAAGACGGTAAAAGCACTCAGAGATAGAGAGACCTTAGATGCTGTCATGGTAATAGACTGATTTCGAGACTCCATCATTCGATGTAATATCGAACTCTTGGTTCAAACCAAAACAAACTAACATAAGCTCATTCACGAATTCTTCGTGAGTTGATTGTGTCGATTTATAAAAATTTTGTCATTGACTGCGGTCATAAATTAATTTAAGGCTCGTTAAACACGAGTCATTTGATTGCAAGAAACATTTGGACGCATTTAAACACCATGGCACGAAGATCGCGAATCAGAAACAAGGTTGTGTGTTTGTTTACATTTGAATCATGACGTAGCCACTGAATCAGTCTAAGGCGGTGGCCTTAATTTTTTGGGCTCCATCATGGACGGTTACCTCGGAGGTCATTCTGGCGGAGGCCATGGCACGTCTCGAGCAGTGGCGTGGCGTGAATTGCGATATATCGATTGTTATGCCATTTAAACCTATGAAAAAAGATCGATTATCAGGCTGTTCGAAGCGAGCACCTTAGTAATCGATTCTTTACCATAGTTTCAAATGGCGAGATATCGATAATCGATTATCCACGCCACGCCACTGGTCTCGAGGCGGATCATGAGTTCATGCAGTACTGGTCGGAGGTCGTGACGGATTAGAAGGCACCCCTGGAGAAATTGATAAGATTTTTCAGCGTTGTGGGGAGAAACAGGGGGGGGGGGGGAGGAAAGGAAAAAGTGGAAGAAAATATGGGGAAAAGGGAGGAAAACGAGAAAAAAAAACGATGGGAAAAAGGAACGAAAGGAGGTACAAAGGAAGAGAAAATAGACATGAGCAAAAAAGGTGCAGTGCTCATGCGGTTCTGCCGTGCTAAAGAGGAACGCTGTATGTCGTCACCTTCCAGGCAAAGTATCACAAGCGCCATGCGACGTTTAAAAATTTCCGCCGCCATTTCGTTTTTTTACAGAGAAATTGTTCAACGAAGCTGTCCGAAAATTTCACTGAATTTTTTTTGTGCTGCCGATAAAATTTAGTGAAATTTCCAAACATATTCAACCAACAATTTCTCAGTAAAGAAATAAAATGGCCGCGGAAATTTTTAACGTCGCATGGCGCTTGTGATACTTTGCCTGGAAGGTGACGATGTGAGCATTCAAATGTAATTTTACGCATGAATAGCAGTTTTCCCTCAATAAATATTTACGACCCCGTTTTTGGGCGGCAACTTTGCCAACTTCAAAGTTATTCATTTCGAGATTTATATTAGTAGATGGAAGATTACACGGTGAGCTGTTTATCAAAAAACGTGAAGTAACGATTCTAATATCTAAAACAATCGTCATTTCTTGAAAAAAATCGACGTTTATCTAGGAGGGTATCCTCTCAATTTTACCGCCAAGAATGCTGAAGAACTGCTGAAGAATGCTGATAGAAAAAGAAACTGACTATATCCTTGAATTCAGCATACTTACAGCTTTAACTTAAATCCAAGTTTTTTCAAGGATAAAAATGCAGGAATACTCGAGAGATTTTAACGCGGGACAGAAAAGTTGGCGTGCACCGAAAAATGCGAGTCGCTCGATGTATTCTGCCGTGCTAAGGAAAAACGCTGTTCAGGCGTTGCCAAATTTCCTCAGATAAAACACGAATTTCCTGGTAAACTCATGAATATTTCCCCTCCAATTTTTCACATAATTTTATTCGAGATTTCACCTGGAGTCCCTTAAAATTTCAAGAGAAAATATTCATAACTCTCCTCAAATATGAACATTTTATTGAAGGAAATTTGGCAACTGTCGAATGTTCATGCGGCGTTCTTTCGCAGCACGACCGTATTAGGACCTTGTTATTTAAAACTTAGCTCATGCTGAACCAAACCAGAGATTTTCAGATCGTCAGTGGCGCACATTTCTTCTTTGCCTGCGACTTTAATCGGCGAAAAACGCAAGTTGCGCTGAATACGACTTACAAATACAGCTGCGAATACGACGATGTTGCTTAGGGACAAGGGATTGTAAAACGTTTGGAGAAAACCTGTGCTAATCACGCATAAATTGTGTCCGTGAACAAATTTTTAGGGATATAACGGCACGCACATATGCTTCACGTGCCACTTCGATCGGCAAAAACGCGATTTACAATAGGGACGACAGATCATGTTTCCGAATGTGGCTACATTGAAGTATAAAAAAAACCGGCGCTCCGCTTCGCTCCGCGCCGGTTTTTTGGGGGGGCTTCGCCCCCCCAAGCCCCCCCAGGACGCGCGCTTCGCGCGCGTATTGTAGACGCGCGCTTCGCGCGCGCTTTTTAGTTTGAGTGTCCATTCCAGTTGTTCTGTCTTCTTAAGCGACCCGCGCGTCCACCGCGGGAAGAGTGTATTTTCCGAAGGGGGGGGAGGGATCAATCTGTAAGGGAATGAATTAATTTCTTGAGGCATAAGAGCAGCACAGTACGTTGCCAGCGAACGCGCTGCGAAAGGTTGTGACGGTTAAATGGTGAGATTTTGTTCAAGAACAGATCATTTAACCTGACCCACTGTGCGACGAACAATTTGTCCAGAATCTTCCTTCCCCTGACCCACTGTGCGATGAAAAGTTTGTCCAAAAACTTCTCTCCCCTGACCCACTGTGCGACGATCAGCTTGTCCAAAAACTTTCTCCCCTGACCCACTGTGCGGCCCTGCTCCGGTCGGCTCCCCTCATGCCGCGCACCCCTCGCCTAAAACTTTCAAAGCTCGCCATTCTTAAACGGCTCGGCCGATTTAGCTCAAATTCAATACCAAACCAGTCCTAGGGGAGAACTACCACCTATAAAAATTTCAGCTCAAAATATTCATTTTCGCTCGAGTTATCGAGTGGACAAGATTTCACCTCCCCCCACTTTCGAGCCCCACCCCTCAAAATCTATTGCCTCAAATTTCAATTTTTTTTCGCAGAATAGTAGTCCTAATGAGTCTCTACAAAATGCAAAAAAATTGGTCAAAATATCTTTCAACGTAAGAAAGATATAACCACTCAAAAATCGAAAAATCTTCAAAAGGCGGAAATACATACAT
>NW_017547114.1:4666028-4687507 GCF_001854935.1 Bemisia tabaci
TGAATTTGGGCAAAAATCAACCTAGAATACTTTGTTTCCGCAATTATTTTATTCAGTTCCCGCCCTATATTTGAATTCAAACTTGTCCCGATTTCGCCGCCAATCCTCTAGCCAATAGTAGAGGTGGTTGAAAAGAAGCTTCATTTTTTGCTTTTAGCCCTCCGTCTTTATGTCTTTGGAAATAAACCCTGACCTGAATCAATTCCTACTTAGCATTCCTGGTCATTGGAGAATACGTGTGAGAGTGTGTGAGTAATATCTCCCAAGAACAAAGGGAAGCCGCCGGGCTACGTTTGGCGGGTTGCATACGTTTCCCGGTTACCTCCCATACATTTAGTACAGTGACATACATTTAATACTTTTTTTCCACAATTTAAAATGTGATTCTGCCGAACAAATTTGTTTCTTTCGATAAAACTAGCCGAAATATTTAACTGAAAATTCCACGCCCGGAATACATTCACTTTCTCAAGTAAAAAAATCAACTTTTTAAGTCCTCCGCTATACATACGATCCCGTGTGTTTTCGGGAGTTACGAACGCTAAGTAGGAATTGCCTGAATAAACCGCACAAGAGATTTGAGGTTATGTAGGTACCGATGCACCGAGAAAACAGCAATAACCAGATACTGCCGGCGCGGCGCAGAGATACAACTATTCGTGCTTGATGGATGTCTGCGTCGTATCTGCAGAATTGCAGGCGTGCTGCTGGTAGGAGGCTATCACTGGCAGCATCTTTCACATGAACGATATTTGGAGTTTAAGCGCCGAATTTGCTGGTCATAAAGCGAGCACTGTCACGCCAGATCACAAGCCAGAAGAAGGAATGATGAGAGTAATTAATTGAACCGGCTAATATTGGCTCGCGAATTCAATACGCAAGAGAGCCCTTTCAATTGGTGAACGGACAACATGCATGCATAAAACTCTGACACGATACTGATAATTTTACAGTGTAGTTGCAATTTATTTGCAAACCTGTGATTTATTTTTAATCCTAATCAAAATTCCGATTTGTTCCTTTTTTTGGTGTTTTTTTATAACTCTTTTTTTTTTGTAATTCAAGAGTGGATGAGGGATTGAAACTCCTTCACGCAAGCCTCTGCTTTGCGGGTTGAATTGGACTACATTTTGCAATTTGGAACTATAAATTCCGGCCTAGTTTAAAAACAACGTATGTGCCATTAGTATCCCTATGCAGATAAGTGTTTTTCAGATGAGCCAGGATTTATAGGTCCAAATTGCAAAATGCAGTCCAATTACTGTCATGCTGAATAGTAAATGTGCACATTTTTCACAAAAAAAGAAAAAAAGGAGAAAATTATGAGATCTCCGACTTAAAAAAAAGGACAGACTCAATCGATTCTGGGGATTTGGGGAGTAAATTGCACTAAAGAACAGCAATTCGAAAATACTTACCGCAGAAATTCTTTAAAACAGAGCGTTCCAAAAACTTGCGCGACAAAAAAATAATGTTTTTGGCGGACTTCCAGTCCTAAGTTGCAGACCAGAAAATCGAATTTTTTGTGTCATTTTACAGGGAACTAGCATTATTTTAGTTCAATCGGAGAAATTTTCGCTTCCGCCCCAAAATTTTAATTTTTACTGGAACGAGACCTTTAATAGTTCCTAAGAGTCTTTCGTGACAGCTTTTTAAGGTGATTCGGCGGACGCCATTTTTTTGGTCACAGCGACGTGCGATATATCGTATCGATTCGTTTCATAATCTCAGCTGCTTGTCATTTGTTTTCTAATTTTGATGTCGCACTTCTGTTGGCATGAGTTTGAAGAATTTATGTGTCAAATTTGACAAAGAAATTCAACGTAATAGAGGCGTGGTTTTTTTAAAGGAAAAATATCCCATTCGATACTGATATCGAAGCTGCACTTGAATGCGACATTTTTCCTCTAAAAAAACCACGCCTTTATTACGTTGAATTCGTTTGTCAAAATTGGTGAGTGAACTGTTCAGTCTCCTGAAAACAAAATTGTGATCTTAAAAGTCGAAACAAATGACAAGTATAGTTGAAATTATGGAACGAATCGATACGATATATAGCACGTCGCTCTGACACAAAAAATGGCATCCGTCGAATCACCTTAAGTCATCACTACCAGGATAGGCATCTCTATAATGCAAATTTCTGAATTTTTTCTACTATGATTACTCTCTAAAGTCAGCAAAATTTTGGACAGAAACCACACGGTCAAATTTTTGTGAAAAATATAATTGTTTCCGTCAATATTGCAACCTTGGAATTCAGTTACGTATTCCACCGTCTAGGAGAACGCCAAATTTTGCAGAGAAGGTGATTATAGATTGGACATGCATGGAAACGAGAAAACGGTAATGTTACGGAAAACCTCTGTATAAACATACAAAAGTCTCCACATCTTTCCTAATAAAAATCGAGTTCACTTGCGAATTGTTGAATATGTATCCTTTGTTTTTCCCACAGACTTTTATCGACAAGTAATTTGAATACCTGAAAATTTCCTTGAATAATATTAATAACTTTCCTCGAAATAAATACTTGATCAGAAGAAATTTGGCAACGCATGAATATTCATACGATGTTCTTTGCAATAAGGGCGCGACCGGTTTTTACTGAATTAGTCGCAACACGCACAAGTGAATTGAGTGAGAAGAGACTCATTAAGTGAAGCAATAAAGTCGACCACGAAAGCGAAACTCCCAAACCGCGTATGTCGGTTGACAACGTTGCAGACTTCCTCTCGTACTTTATCTTTCAAATGCATCACATTTTGCTAAAAGGAACCAAGAGCATTCCAATGTTGCTAGGATTGTGCAACTTATTTATAAAAAATTCCTGAAATCATGCGAAAACTTGAATTTACAATGGTAATTATCGTCTTGAATTCATAGTTACACAAACTGATTGCGCTGGACGCACGGGTCGTTAGACAGTATGTTGGAGTTTTTTGGAGTGTTTTGGCAAAAAACTCCAACATGCGATTCATAATTCATTGGAAGTTAAGATAAAACTCGTTTAGATGATCAGTATGTATTTGCAGGCTAAAAAAGTTGCACAATCTTAGCAACATTGGAATGCTTTTGGTTCCTTTTTGCAAAATGCAATCCAAATGGTAAACCATTTAAAGAAAAATAACTGCCTTGCTTTTTCTCCTCTATGCGAGGAAAATTTTATTAAAACCTCAAGTAATGATGTTGTCTTCTTCTCATTTAAAAAAAATTAAATGAGAGCAGAGATTTGAAACACTGGAAATGAGATATGTGGTTTGGCAGGTTCGACGTCGAAGTGTAATTGATCATAAAAAGATGATGAAAAAAAAAATGATGAAAAAGATGATGAAAAAAGATGATGAAAAAAAATGATGATAAAAGTGAACATGCCTAACTGTATACCGAGATCTCATTAACACGCATTTAATCTTAATTTCAACGGAGTAGTACAGTGCAGTGCGCTAAATTTATTGGTTAATTTTCAAACAAATTCAGCACAAGATCACCTTCAAGGTTCGATGTCTATAAAATGTAGAGTGGAAATTCAAAACCTCAGAGGCGCTTTCACTCGTTGCCAAGATCGTACGAATATTTCTCTTGTTTTCACAAGAACCTAATGGAGATGTTGCATGGACTAGCAAAGACTAGCAAAAGTGCAAATGCGTGGAGATAGGGACTTTGTGCGTGAGGGAGAGAGGGCGTGTGTGTGTGTGTGTGGTGGGAGGGGGCAGAAACGCATCCCATCAAGGGATTTTTGGGAGGCAGTATATGACAGTAACAAAACAAAACACACTAACATATCAAAAGCTCGTTTTAGTTAGACGATGCGCTCGGTGTCAAAAAAGCCTCGGACTGATAGAAAAACACGAATTTTCGCTAAAATACGCCTGCAGACGTATGTTTAGGCAACCGTTTAACACGTATCCAGTGGCCTATGGGCTAAATCATGATTATTTCCGTAAAATACATTGAGTCAACTTGGAAAACCCGCATAAATTTCCAGATTCCAGTGGGGGGCCAAAGAAGGCCCTTATCAATTCCCCTCCTTTAGTAGTCTCAGGAGCAATTTTCCGCTTTTCTAACCGAAAAATTTATCGCATTTTACTTTTATAGATGGAATATAGGTCACGCTTATACTCAGCAAGCTCCTTATATTTCTTGGGAAGGGCCAAGTAATTTTTTATTTATTTTTTTTTTGNGGGGGGGGGGGGGGGGCACGCTTCCCGCGCCAGCCTTCGCCCAACACAGCGCAGCGCCGGTAAGCTTCAACCGTGATTTCCTCGAACCCTCGGTTTCTTGTCCTCAAATTTGAAGGACTAGTTATTTTATTTTCATTTTCCTCTCTTCAAAGCATTTTTTCCGCACTCCTTCTTCTGTAATTCTTGGCTTTTTCAAAACTGTCCTATTCTCGCTTTTCCTGGAGGTGTCATTTGGTAACCTCCTGCTAAACATTGTCCAAATGCAGTAGTGTGAGTGAAAATTTATTTCTGAGAATTTATCAGGTTAGACTCAAGAACCTAAAGTGTTGGAATGAGATTTTCTGAAAAAAATTTGGCATCATACCATAACACTGGAAGTGAGAATTTTCAATGCACCTACTCCGTATAATTACTTTTTTTTTGGCAGGAGCGGAGGAGGAAGAGGAGAAGAAACATCAGACCAGGATTTTCCGCCGAGAATCTGTTGTGTTAATTTTTCCATCTTTTTACGTGCATTTGTTCACGAATTGCTCACAGTTGTTCGTTCGTTATAATTTTCTTCTTTGGTCCTCGTACCTCTTACGTTCCACCCAACCAAAGGTACACACAACATTCATAGTTTAACGGTTTCACAACGTAATTCACAGTTTAATTAATCAGCTCACATAATTTTATGATTCATAAATGTGAATTTATTTTTAAGAAATTAAGATCAGTTTATTTTTATTTTTTTGCAGCTTTAATTTAAACGTTGGCTCTTTTAAATAAAGGCATTGTTTGAAGTGATTACATATTTTCCTGAGCTATTGATGTGTGATGAAGTACGCGTTTTCATTACGACACACAGTGGCTCGAGTCAATGGAAGAGGTCGGACAAAATTTGGAAACTTTAAAAGCTTATAACTCCGCTCATACAAAACTTTGAGGTTTTAAAAGTGGTTCGATTGGTTCCCTCGTGAAATTTTCTCTTAGTGGCACCCCTTACAGTTTAAAATTTGACGAATTAAACATCAGAATTTTCAGTTTTAGTAAAAAAGTTCATGTCCGACCTTTCTGATTAACTCTATCCACTGTGCGACGTTTGAAAGGGTTCGACTATAAATACGTATATTTATTTGATTATTTTTTCTACAAAAAATCTAACCTAAATATAGCTTTGAAGTTTTCGACGCATATTTTAGAACGCGTGAAGAGAATTCACAGTGAATTTTAAGAACAATTGTCGGTTACCTTTCTCCTTAGGAAATAAAAGAGAATCGGAGATTTCCAACGTCTCAAATAGAGACAAAGAATGTTCCATTTTAGCCTGTCAAGTATTTCTCGCTGTCTAAGAGATTATTGTATGTATGTTTAATGTGTATCCAATTTTCTCGATTTCACAGTAAAACCCCCTTGAAAACTTCCCTACCTTAATTTTGCTGAGTTTCTTATTTCAAGGTTTGTTCATTGGTGCGTGAAAGGCAATGCTTCCTGCTCAAGGTCTGAGGTAAGAGGAATGAAATTTTCACTTCAATACATTAACTACCTACTACCCAATTTTACAGAATAATCTAAATTTTTCAAGGTTCATTTATTGTGATAAGCTGATAGGGAGTCGAACCGTGTCCAATAAAATATGGAAAAATAACAGCGTAGCAGAGAGAAAATTTTAAAACTTTCAAAACGAGAGAAGAGATCAATAAGAACTGAATAAACAGTGAAATTGGGCATATAAAACCATGTAACCAACCATGAAAGTTGGAAATTGCGCGTGCGATTCTCTTCTGATGTAATATTTTAGTAAAAGAAAATCGAACTCCTGTTTTTCAGCCCTGTTTTCCATGAGATTTCTTCTTTCACTGAAAAATTCACAGAAAAAAAAACACAGGAAAAAAAAATTACAGAAATTTTTTGGGAAATTGTATTCTAGCTTCCTTTTAAAAAAACACGAATCCCAGATTTTTTCCACTTTGAAATAGTGCTGTACGCATTTTAGATTAATGATTACAAATGTAGGGACAAGAACTAAAAATTATATTTGGACGTATTTCTACCAAACAGACCTACGTGGAGGTCAGAAATATGGGGTGTGCTCGTTAGTTCTCTTTGCGTAAGAGTGAATGAGAATAATAAAGCGCCAGTGACGTCAGCGGTAACGAAGCCGCTCGCCTCCGCCGCCCCCGTCCATCCGCCTCCGCCGCCCCCGTCCATCCGCCTCCGCCGCCCCCGTCCATCCGCCTCCGCATAAACTCATGAGCCCTGTCCACAAGGCTCTCTTGCCATGCCCGCGGCTCGTGAGTTCCGCATTCAGTTGGCACATAGGTCTGTTTGGTAGAATGTAAAATCCCGCTTTGCCAATTCTTCAAAAGGAATCACGCCCACTTTTACATTGTTTCTTATGCAGCTTCGACGAGCACACCCCATATTTCTCACCTCCACATAGGTCTGTTTGGTAGAAATACGTCCAAATAGACCGCGTTTAGCAGAAAGACCCCAAGCCACATCAGCTTTTGCCAATTTTAACCGAGCAATATCATTTTTTACATGAGAACGTTTGTGCGGATTCCTTCGGAAATTTTAAGGAATTTGCCTCGCACTATACAAAAAAATTCACTAAAATTTGCAGAAAAGCCGCATAACTGTTTTCATGTAAAAAATGGAATTGCCCGGTTAAACTTGGCAATAGCTGATGTGGCTTGGTTCCTTTCTGCTATACGCGGTCCAGATGAATAATTGTTATATTTTCTTTCCTGGCTGATGAAAGAAATTAAAGAACTTGAAAACTTAGCTCTTGGTCATTTCGATGACTGAATTCATCATTATCACCATCGTCATCATCATTACCATCATCATCACCATCATCATCACCATCATCATCATCATTATCATCATCATCATCATCATCATCATCATCATCATCATCATTAGATCTCTATTTCTCACCTCCACATAGGTCTATTTCATAGTAATACGTCCATTTCATCCCTCAGGTATGCCCGAACCTTACCCAGGCATCCTTTTATTTTACAGCTCTCTACTGCCAGTTGCGCTGCTCTATTTCCAAGTTCGAGCGTGGGAGACGACAGCATCGACGATACAGGCTTGGCCGATCACACCACGGCTCTGTCACCTGGAGGAGCCTCATTTCGACTCCAGAAAACAGAGACTCTATTTTGCCGATCAATACGGCAAAAGGGCCTGCTCTTACGATCTCCTCTCAGGTGTCACGGTCTGTACATCGTTAGGTAGGTGGAATCCAGTGTTACCGTTCTGCGTAATTGAGGACTTTTTTTGCGTAATTGGAGGGTTGCTGCGTAGTGGCTGCGTAATTGGAAGAATTCTGCGTAATTGAAGTTTTTTAAAAATTTCAGTTTATTATCGCGGTTTTTAGGTTAGGTACGTCATGCCGGCCATCAAGAAGAGGAATATGCTGGGTAGGAGGGCAATCGCTATGTTAAATGGAGTCCTCTGGGACCAAAGGATCTCCAAAGAGAACAAAAGGAGGATTTACAACGCGATTGTCAAGAGCATAGTAACCTACGGGTGTGAAGTATGGCCGATGAAACAGCGGACCCGGGAGGTTTTAGAGGCAACAGAGATGGACTTCTGGCGTAGATCCGCTGGTATTTCCAGAAAGGATCGCGTCAGGAATGAGACGGTACGGGATATCATGGATGCCAAGCAGACCATCGTGCATGACATTATGACAAAACAACTCATCTGGTATGGTCATGTCCAGAGAATGGCAGGAGACAGGTTGCCGAAGAAGGTCCTTGACTGGGTTCCTCCTGGGAGAAGACGCAGAGGGCGCCCAATGAAAGGTTGGAGGGACGGGATTGAAGCAGAAATGTTGAGGTGCTCAATCCCCCAAGATTTGTGGTTTGAAAGAGAGCAGTGGAGGTTAGGAGTCGTAGAGCGCGAGGGAGTGCTGTAAAGCGACTTGTATGTATGTATGTACGTCATGCCGACCTTGGTAAACGGTCGTAGTGAAGATAGTTTTTTACCTAGAAGCAATGCTGCCAACTTTGCTACTAAACTCCCACCTTACATAGGAGACAAAAATATTTCAGAATTTCAAAATAAGCGTAAGATTGTTCACAATTTGACTAAAACTGCGTAATTGCTGCGTAATTTGAAAATTTTTGCGTAATTTCTGCGTATTTTGAAATTTTTCCTGCGTAATGGCGTGCGTAATTGGGAAATTTTTCTGCGTAATGTTGCGTGATTTGCTGTCGGGGTTGCGTACGCAGAACGGTAACACTGGTGGAATCGTAGCTTGTTACTTGGACTGAGTGAAGCAGAGGGGAACCAACCCACATTTTGGAAAAAATTGAGTTATGAGAGGTTTTGAACTCAACCACTGCTCTACTATCTATCGCCGAAAATGCAAAGTTTTCTCGGAGCAAATTTTGCAGAAATTAAACTTGAAGTTCATCTTTCACATTGAGTCTTATGCAGGAGCCAAACTTTAAAGCTCTTTTTCTCGGTTCGATCCCGATGTGGCTTGGTTCCTCTCTGTTTAACTCCGTCCACTTCATGTCCATCGTTAGGTAGGTGACAAATCGATGGCTAATGTCCGAAACCACGTATCTGCACGTATGTTGCATGCATGTGAGGAATTTGCGATTTGACTATTGATTCTTATGTTAAAGTTCGCGAGAAACACGGTGGTGCCACTGGTTTTCTCAAACTAAAATCAACTCTCAAACTAAAAAAAAAAACTCTCAAGTTGAGGCAAAAATGGCTGGGGATATCCCACGCTATCCTGAGAGTCCACCTCTACATCAAGACAAACTCTCCATGCAAAGATAGGGAGCAAATACATTGACAGGGCTGCCACTTTATTTGGAGACTCCAAAACTGAAAACACGGCAACCCTGCTAATGTATTTGCTCCCTATCTCTGCATGGAGAGTTTGTCTTGATGTAGAGGTGGCCTCTCAGAATAGCGTGGGAAATCCCCTCCATTTTGGCCTCGACTTGAGAGCTTCTTTTGAGTTTGGGAGTTGATTTCAGAGAAAACCAGTGGCACCATCGTGTTTCTCGCGAACTTTTACCTAAGAATTAATGGTCAAATCGCAAATCCCTCACACATGCAACATCTCCATTCCAACGTTTTAAAATTTCCACCCCTATCTTATTTCCACAGAGATGGACGAGCCAACTATATCGCATGGAATTTGAATGGAAGATTCTGCTCGCAGGTAGAAAGTTACGAAGGAATTTCGTTGACTAGTTTACGTAAGAAAAATTAAAGTATGACAGGAAGTCTACAACGTCAAAAACGGAGTCTCGCACTTAGGCCATAGATGTCTCACTCCGAAATGTAAAATCATAAGAGTAACGTGTAAAGCATAAAGCCTAAGCAGGGTGGCATGAAACGTATAAGAAAGAAATGAAAGATTGGAAATTTCAGTGAAATATTTCATGAAATTTCGCGAGGCTGTGAAATACATCATATCTTTCAGGGGCTAGAGTATGCAACCCGCACTCAAGCACACAAAAATGGAGGAAAGTCACAATATTTACATTTTGAGAAACATGAAAAGGGACCGGTGTTTTTCAAAGTCTTTCATGAATTTCTGAGATTTCATGAAATATTTCATATGAAGTTTCAAGATTTTATTTTTCATGAAATTTTGCCACCCTGAGCCCAAGGTACCCTGGGCCTGAGTGCTTCGGGGAGTTTGGACCTAGAGGCGGTCAGAGGGGCGCCCACTAGTCAAACTAGCGTAGTCCACTAGCCTTTTCCCCAAATTAAGTTGTTATTTTATTATGTGTATTTTGTCTGATTAAGTTGTTTTTCATCCACTAGTCATCGATGAAACTCCCAAATCTGTGATCCACGTATCTCGTTGCAGGTGTTTGGAAATCTCCGCGTAGTCATTATACTGCTGTGCTAAGGAAAAACGCCGTATGAACATTCGAGAGTTGCCAAATTTCCTTCGATAAAATGTTTATTTTTGGGGAAAGTTTTGAATATTTTTCCTTTAAATTTTCAGAGACTTTCGGTGAAATTGCGAACAAAATTATCTGAAAAATTGGGAGGAAAATAATCACAAGTTTACCAGGAAATTCGCGTTTTATCAAAGGATATTTGGCACTGCCTGAAGTTTCATACGGCGTTTGTCCTCAGCACGGCATAATGGGCGACGTCCGAAATCGTAGTTTCAGGTATAAATTTACAATGGGACTGCATTTTGCAATTTGGAACTATAAATTCTGGCTCACCTGAAAAAACACGTATGTGCATAGGGAAACTAATAGCACATACGTTGTTTTTAAACCGGGCCGGAATTTATAATTCCTAATTGCAAAATGCAGTCCTATTGAATCCATGCTTTGATGTTATTCTATTCAGTATTGTTGCTGCTACGCGTTATGGATCAGTTTCTTGCATTAACTCTGACGCAACGATAATTATTGCTTCTCAAAAACACGACAAACCGCATTACAGCGCAACGTAGTTGCGAATCTTGACCCCAGGCCACATAGAATCACCTTCAGTAAAGTATCTGGGAATGGGAGTGGATGGACCTGTGATGAAGGATATTTCCATTTAAATCTTCCGTTACATTCATACGGCGCAATGATACAACTATTTGAACTCTCCGGAATGCGTGAGGTATCACGCCGCATTTGAAGGCGTTTTCAAAACAGCCAAGTTCCGATACCCGGATTATCGTTTTGCATCGTTCATATTCTTTTGTTATATTCCGTACCACTCTTTTATTTTTAATCCTCGTAGAAAAATAACCCACTTGCTAAATACAATTCCAGCTGGAGCGCACTTCAGCTATGCATTCACCAATGCAAAAATGTCAAAGGAAAACGACACGCCCAGCGTGCATGAAGGCTATTTCAATTGCAATCTTCCGTCGCATTTCTAAGGCGCAATGATACAACTATTTGAACTCTCCGGAAAGCGTGAGGTATCACGCCGCATTTGAAGGCGTTTTCAAAACTGCCAAGTTCCGAAACCCGGATCATCGTTTTGCATAGTTCATATTCTTTTGTTATATTCCGTACCACTCGTTTATTTTTAATCCTCGTAGAAAATGCACCTACTTGCTAAATACAATTCTAGCTGTAGCGCACTTTAATTATCCGAGAAAAACCACTACGAATTCACATGCAACCCTTGTTTCGTAAGAAAAAGTGAAAACTTACCCTAAAAATTTCGCAAAAGGTGAATAGATTTTCAGAAACACGCTGGGGCACTGTAGAATTCTTCTTAAATTTTCAAAGAAGTACACTTCCTGGAAAATTTCGATCTACTTTCAAGATTTTCAGTACAGAGGGATATTTTTAGTAACTGCGCTCATTTTCTTCCGTCGTTAGATGGTAAGAGTCACCATCCTCGACTTCAATGGCTCATGGCTCAACTCCCTTGCCATAGACAAACGAAGGGGGAGTCCAGGGGGGCCTGGCCCTCTTAGAACTGAAAATAGTATTATATGCCCCCCCCCCCAAACAAAAATAAATAAAATAAAAATGTTCCAGATGTTTTGAATGCAACAATTCGCGAGGATTTTGTGCTGAAAGTAGAAAAAAAACCATAATTATTCCGCAGAAATGGATGGAAAAATTCTTTATGGAAGCTTCAAAATGCGTCCGATTAGTCGTATAAATTCTAAAATTTCTCGGGGGATGCCCCTCGGACCCCCCCCCTCCGTGCTTGGGGCCCGGACCTTAAAACTGGTACCAGGGCCGGAGATGGGATGTGGCGGGCCTGCCTGTGAAGAATTATTTTCAAGGTGAGGAATCAAGTTAATATCGGAGACCTGTGTAGTGCGTAGTTGCCCTTTGTCGCATCTCGCACTCTACAGATATAATGGTCCTAATGAAGGGAACCGAATGAACTCAAGTTGCCTTCAATTTGAAGAGATACAATTAAACATGCACCTGTCCATCCTCACGCCTGCTTGTTCTATCCGCGTTCTGATTCCGATTGAATTGGCTAATGGGTCAGTTGCGCTGGTCACAGAATCGTGTTTCGATGTTTGCCTATTGTAGATTAGCTAAAAATGATAAGATCTGTCCAAACAGCAACTCTCTTAGTTTAATATTAACATTATAATCCTCAGCGTGGCAGTATACCTCAGGCACGATGCTATGTTACCTTTTTTCCCTTTTTTTTCACTCAGATCAGACGATTGAATAATGCAAGGGACAAATTTAACGTTGTTTGAACATTTGAATCTTTTAAATTTCTCCGGTCAAATAATTCATTTTGAAAGAGAGTTAGGCACATTTTGCCCTGAAATTTTCCGATATTACAGATTGAATTACGAGCAAAACTGCCTGCATGCAAAATTGGAAGAGAAATATGTAAAACTTTCCCAATAAATTTGTGTTTAATATAAGAAATTTGGCTATGTCTGGAGGTTCATACAGCGTTTATCCTAAGGCCCGTGTCCCACGATCAAATTAGCCCATCTAATACTCATCAAATGCAAGATGGCGGTTCATCAACATTTGACAGCTCGCCAACTTTTGATAGCGGACTTGGGCGAAAACCAGTACGCACCTCCGCCATCTTGCATTTGATGAGTTCATTTTATCGTGGGACACGGGCTTTAGGAGAAACGCTATATGAACCTTCAGACGTAGCCAAATTTCTTATAATAAAACACAAAATTGGGAAAGTTTTACATATTTCTACCTAAGAAAGTATACCTAATATGCGATGCTACGTTACTCCCCCCCCCCTATTTCAGATCAGACGGTTGGAGCTTTCGCTCCGGTGAAGAATGCAAGGGACCAATTTCTCGCCGTGCTCGGTCCGTACCTGGTTCTCCTCTTCTGGGACGGAGTCTCGACCCAGTCGACTTACGTCGTTTTGGCCAGGCCTGAGTCAGAATCCGAGCATCCTGGCAACTCCTTCAACGATGGCAAGACCGATGTTGAGGGTCGACTCTGGGTCGGTGAGTTTCATCATTCTTACGTGAATTAGCCGTATAAAAATCGACCGGTACTGCCGTGATAGAGAAGAACGAAGAATATGATCATTCGAGAGTTGGCAAAATTCTCTTGATAAATCGCGTGTAACACGGCAAGAAAAAACACTTGAAACCAAGACGTTTTGGCTGAAAAAACCAGCGGCTTCTTCATCAAATATAATTGAAATTTAAAATTTTCAAACTTAATACTCGGTTGTAATTTTCAAAAACGAGGTAAATAATATTGCTATCCAACAGGAAGAGGCTGTGGTGTTTCCAGCTGAAAAGTCCTTTCTTCAAATATTTTTCTAGGTTTGTTAGCCGCGGCCCGGTGTATATTACTGCCGTGCTAAGGAGGAACGCAGTATGACCATTCGAGAGTTGCCAAAATTCTCTTGATAAAACATGTATTTTTGACGACATTCATGCATATTTTTCCTTGAAATTTTCAGATTCTTTAGATTGAATTGGGTACAGAATGGCCTTTTTGAAAAATAATATTCACAATTTGCCCAGAAATTTCGGTTTTTATCGGGGGGAAACTCGACAACGTCTGAAGGCTCATACGGCGTTCTTCCTGAAAGAGGGGAAATATTCTGGGTGTCAAAGGGTATAAACAAAGCTAGAAATCTGGTGCTCATTTGTTTGTTTCCATAGAAGGAGCCACGAGCTGAGTTTTTGTTTCGAAACTCAAGACCATCACTCGCTCACGACCGTCAGGAGTAGCTAAACTTATTTAAATAGGAAAAACTGTGTAAACAAATATTTCCAAAAACATTGGGACTATATACGTTTTCAGATCCCACACTGGAAAAAAAGTAGCTTGAAACAAATCAAAATCAGCTTTAAGCAAGCTGGAAAAAATCTTAAATTTGCCGCCAAGAAACGTATAGCTTGAAATAAGCATGGCCGTGCTGCTTGAAATTAGCTACCCGGCGGAATCTTAATTATTTTTCGTTTAATGCTCGGATCCAATACTAAATACTGAAAGTTTTATTCATTTTTCATAAAATTCCGTAACGAAGGGATAAAACGTGTGTTGCCGCGGGTTTTGTTCTCGGTTTGCAGCACTGTTAAAATGCGCGGCTTTTGGAGATTTCCTGGAATGACTTGAGAATGTAGGAATGTATAACTTAATGCCCGTGTCGAAAATGAAGGCGGAGTGGTTACAATCCAATGGAAACTTAATTCAAGAAGTTGGCTGCAAACTTACTTTAAGTCTACTTTTTTCAGCTACTTCCAAGATTCGTGTCATGCTTGAAACCAGGAATCTTGAATCGAGTATACATTATCTTGAATCAAGAAACAACTTCTTAGAATTAGCAGCCATGGTGGCTTGATGTAAGACTCAGCACTCAGCAGGTTTGACTCAAGATTTTTGTGCTGCTTAATACAAGCTAGCAGATGATCCAAGCTATAAGGTAGCTGCAATTATGAATCTCGAATCTTGAATTTAGCAATAAATTGCTTATTTTAAGATAAAAATTCTCGAATCAAGCTGATTTTTTCTCAAGATTCCGAGACGGCTTGACCGTAGCAGACTTTTTTTTTCCAGTGCAGTAATGCATCCAGAATTAAGAAAACACAACTTCCAGGGGAAATGATGAACTTGATTTTTCGACTTTCGTCGCCCTGAAATGTCCCCTACTTTAAATGTTCGCCAACTCAAAGTTCGAGCCACATTTTCAGTATTTTCTTCTTGTCGAAGATTTAAGCTTTGAAAGTATCTACATCATGGTTACTCTCTACCATTGACTGATTACGTTGTGTGTCGAAGGATTTCGGAGCAAGATACTCATTCTAAACATCAGTAAAAATGTGTACGGATCAATGTGTATTTAATTTGTGTGGGAGGGGGTGTAGGTTAGAGTACCTGTATAGCGAGAGTATGGACAGATCGCTTCATGGAGGGCTTAGGGCCCAAAAGTGCAGCCACCCTTCTAACCAACTTCTAACGCACAACATTTCACTGCCAGTCTGCAGATTCCAATTCTAACCATGATGGCAAAGAATGTACAGAAATGAGCGTTCTTCCGCGAAATTGAGTAAATTTATGCAAAAACTGAGTCAAACACGTGCTTAATAAAGGACGGTTCGTAACAATAGTGTTAGTAAATCGTTCTGGATAATTGAAATTCATATAGGTTGGCTGCATTTCTGGGCCCTAACTTTATTCGCAGAAGCATCGGTGAAGGCCTGATGGATTTTCGGAGTTTCACATCTGTCCATACTCTCGCTATACAGGTACTCTAGTGTAGGTGTGCGTGTAAATATATGTGTATGCGTATTTTACAGGCACTGGAGGTCCAGCCTCAGAGTCCAATCCGGCAGAGAGAGTGCCTAATCGGGGGAGCTTCTACAGCTACTCCACGGAAATTTGCGGTTTGAAGAGAGAAATTAGCAACGTCACAGTTTCGAACGGATTGGCGTGGAACAAGGACGACACGATACTCTACTACATCGATAGTGGCACCTTCAAAGTGGCCAAATTCGACTACGACAGAAGGACTGGAGTTATTAGTAAGTTTAAATTATCGTCATCGTGGAATTGGAGTAACTTTTTCGGAACTGTGAAATTCGAACTTTCCGTAAAGGGCCTCATGGAAAGTAAAATTTTCGCCGTTTTAAGCTTTTAAGAACTGATAACTTTTTGAAAACTTAATGGACCCCCCTTATTTAAACCCTTATACGCCATCGTCCTAATGCAGTTGCGTCCGTGGACACCAGATCGTTGGATTTCGTGCCGTCGTTTGCTCTAATTCGAGTTCAACCCGGATCAATGGAGAATTTGCAAGGGTCTGAAACTTGATGAATTTCGTGTTTAAGTGGAATCTACTGAGTGAACTGAACACGAAGATACCCTTAATTCATAAATTGAGCAATTATTAGATGAGATATAATACAATAACCGATTCTACTAAAATACATGTGTTTAAATAGGAAATGCCGCCGGATGACGTCACAAGGTGGCATATTTTCTCACTTTTAAATCATTTTTTCTCCTATTTCCCATGTCAGAAAAAAAATATGAAAAATACTGCGAACTCAGCTCATTTGGCACTTTCAGATAAAGCAATAAAATTTGTGTGTGCGAATTCTCCATTTTCAGTTTAAGGTGATATCCGTCAAGCTCTCTGACGTGGTCAACCTGGTATGCGATATATCAAATCGATTACGTCAAAAATCTCGGCAGATTTTGAATTTTTAGCCAAAAAAACAAAGATGAATTTAAAAAAAACTACAATGCATCGCGATAAGAAGAGCTTCAACTTCAAATCAATCTTTATAAACCAAAAAGCAATGAGAAATGAGAGCAGCATCTTGTTCGGAAAAATACCACGCATTCGATACAGAAATCGAAAACTGCATCGAATTTTTGTTTCTATGCAATTACAATCAAGATGTGTATTCTTTTTCTGTTTATTTTCAAAATCAATTTACGCTCGGTTATTAAATACCTTGATGATATAGGCGTGCTCGTTAACACTTTTACGTTGAAATTAATTGTTCCAAATCGTTATTCTTTTTGCAGGCAATCCTGAGACGGTTTTTGACTTTAAAGCGAACAAGATTCCCGGGCTTCTCCCCCATGGCATGACAATTGACACCGAGGACAACCTGTACGTCGCAATGTACGGTGGATATCGGGTGAGTTGATTGGACGTATTTCCATCAAACAGAACTATGTGCATCATGACGTGAGCCCCGTTATGCATATATTCTTATGGGTCTCAGGGCTCATGTCTTAAAGCACAAAGTTCGCTTTTGACAGAAATACGTCCAATTGGCACCAATGTTACCGTTCGAAGTAAAAATGTTGTACCTCCATTCAACAAATTTTGATTTTTTTCTGACAAAATACTACTTTACAAGAAAACTATAGAATGTTTAGCCTTTACTTCCTTCGAGTCGATTTTGAGAACCATTGGGAACTCAAAATTAAAAAAAATGAAGCCTTGTCACCAGTGTTCGAAACCCAGCTTTGAGTTTCAGGAACCATGTGGCGCAACGAGCTCGATTTTTAGGGGCCATTGAAGATTTTTTAGGGGCCAGATTGACTTTTTGCCTATATATCACAGTGCATTTAGTGAAATGTTAGACGCAAGATGTTTTAGTTACAGAACCAGTAACTGTAACTTGGGGGAAATTTCTAAAAATCACCAAACAGACAAATTAGAATTTTTTTTTGGGGGGGGGGGAGAGGGGCAATTTTTGGGGGCTGCCACTTTATTCGGCCAAAACTGAAAACACGGCATCACTGCTAATGTATTTGCTCCCTATCTTTGCATGGAGAGTTTGTCTTGATGTAGAGGTGGACTCTTGGGATAGCGTGGGATATCCCCTCCATTTTGGCCTCAGCTTGAGAGCTTTTTTGAGCTTGGGAGTTGATCTCAGAGAAAATCAGTGGCAGCATCGTGTTTCTCGCGAACTTTTACAAAAGAATCAATAGTCAAATCGCAAATTCCTCACACATGCAACATCTCCATTCCAGATCGTGAAAATAGACGCAACGCGAGGGGTTTTGCTGCGGACGATCAAACTACCTGTCGCGCTTGTGACGGACATGATATGGGGCGGTCGGGACCTGGACATTCTCTTTGTGACGTCATCCAGGATGGGGCTCAACGAGACGGAAGTGGAGGAGCAGCCGTGGGCAGGGCGCGTCATCGCCGTGACTGGACTCAACGCCACCGGGTGCATCTCCCACGAGGCTGTCATCTGTTTTCCTGGACGACCGGAGGACACAGATATCTGTAGCGCACCAAGTTAAGTCTAGAGTACCTTTATAGACAGAGTATGACCATTCGTATCTTTTTACTACAGGAAAACTGTTCCGCTTTTTGATTGGTCAACGAGTTTTTAGGCTTCATGATGCTCTTCGGGCCGTAAATAAACAAACAAGATGGCGGCTCACCGTAACATCGATAAGAAGCTAAAATTTGACAAAAATTTCAATTACACGGCAGTAACAATTTAAATTAGCATATCTACGAATAACACATAAAAAACACATGAAAACACTGTTAAATCGCCTTTCGCCTATATCACAAGAGGATGTAAGATGTGCATAACCTCAAACTTGCTTGCTGATAACAGCCATCTAGTTTGTTTATTTACGGCCCTAAGAGCATCGTGTCAGCCTATTCGCTCCGACCAATGAAAAACCGGAACATAAATGGCCATGCTCTGTCTATAAAGGTACTCTAGTTAAGTCTACCTCACCGATGCACAGTGCTGCCCTCTGTGGACGAAAAACAATTCACAACTCGACACCTGAATATTTTTTCTTGGAGTTTGTCATCTGAAACATATTTCGGACTCACGATGCTAGTTCATTTTCAAATTTTTCGCTCAAAACTACTTCAAAGTTGGGTAGAATATGAAAAGGAGTGGGAAGTGGGTCGAAAAGAAAAAGTGCAAAAAAGCAGGCACTTCACCTGTTAGGAAAAACTGAAACCATAGCTTGTCTGATTCTTGGTCACGACACGCACATCGCATATAGCTGGTCACGACATTCTCCTCTTGAAAAATCCTGTTTACCGCATGCATCTTGCTCTGTGAAACATCAAGAGTAATATTTTATAGATTTCGTACTTACGTTCATTTTGCACTTACGTTTATTTTGACATAATGCACTCACCTTCCAACCTTCCATTATACTGCCGTGCTGAGGAAAAACGCCGTATGAACCTTCAGGCGTTGCAAAATTTTGGTTGATAATACACGAATTTCCTAGTCAACTTATGAATATCTGTCTTCTAATTTTTCAGATAATGTTGTTCGCAATTTCACCTCAAGTTCCTAAAAATTTCAAGGAAAAATATTCATAATTTTCTTCAAAAATAAACACTTTATTGAAGGAAATTTGAGAACTCGCGAATGTTCGCACGGCGTTCCTCCTCAGCACGGCAGAATTAATAGGATTGGAGGTGGAAATGATCGAATCAGCAACTATTGGTGTTCTTGTGTCGTTTCTTGCGTCACGCTAGATTGAAGGCGCTTTTTTAATCTTGCCATATCATATGCTGACTTTTTGTTTACCTTGCTTGAGACGACACATGCGACGTAGTCAGAAACCACGAGCTAATGCCATTCAGATAAGTAATTATTTCGTTGTACACGTCGTACAATGTAAATATATTTTATTGCGAATATATACGTATTGGAAAATATCCAAATCAAAATTTAGAGCAGCCCACACATAAGTAAAATCAAGACACGGTAAGCCAAATTAAAGCATGATAACATGATGAAATATGATACGAGACGTTTCAGCGCTCACTTACACCTTCCTTAGTGGTTGACAAATATCGAATTAAAACATTAAAAAGTTTAAAACTTTAAAATGCAAGCGGCGAGCTCTATGTGTTTTTCAGCAAAAATTCACAATTTCCTCAATCAAATTCCGGGTCATATGCTTCGCGTCATCTTGATCTTGACTTATGACTCTATGGTTAAAATGAGTCCAAGTTTTGAAAATAAATTCCCAAATTTGCCCAAATTACGGCATTTTGAAAATGGTTTCTTCGGAATTTCTTAAATTGTAAAAAGTCGGCAAAACTCCTCTCTAAAATTTTGACCTAAATAACGACCTCAATCAACGGTTCCCAACCGCCACAACAGAAACCTTTAAAAGTTAAGTATTAAAGTAAAATAAATTTAAATATCAAATATACCTAAATAAGATTGATAATCTTTAATTAAAAAATATATAAAAATGTAGAGATTTAAATTTAGATTTTAAATAAAATTATTTTAGTATTTAATTAAAACCAAATTAAATCAAATAAAATAAAATGATTAAATTAACCGAGCCGATGATGTTTATGATGTTATCGAGCCGCCACATGAAAAGAGAGAGATCAGAAATGGGCTTTAGAACTTGTTCTGAATAATTGGATTAAGATTGTTTCCTTCTTGTTTTATGCTTCTTCACTCCTATCCTGTCACTCATGTCAGCTTACCAGGGAATTAAGTCACAATATTCGTGGGCGTTTATGCGTCTCCCGCTATCATCCCAAAAAGTTCATAAAAGTCAGCAACTGCTTACTTCTTCTTCATCATATTTCGTACGATGGAACGTAACCCAATTCCAACGTTGCAAAATTATTCAAACCATTCAATTTCTCTCAAGAATTTTCCAAACATGTAGCCTGCATGCATGAAATTACATAATTTGTATTATATTAATCTGACATACCGATACATTTTGGCAAACGCCATCATCAAACGCACATACTTCAATTAACAAAACAGAGTAATACAAAACCAAAATTATGTTTATAGGTTGAGAAAGAGACGAGATGTGAGAAGGAAACGACAATTAATAAGGATAAAAATTTAAAGCAATTAAAAGTTTTTGATTTCACGCATCTAGACTAATTTTTTTGTCAAGTCATAATTAATAGATGAAATAATGCAGAAATTCAACTAACTTTACCTGAAAAATAACTTTACCTCCACTGTGAAAGTAAACTTCGTGCTGCAGCATTTAAACGTCACCTTGGCTTACCATCAATGGGCATCGTACTTTTCTACTTTTCTACTCCTGCGTTAAAGTCCCCTTGTGATAGACTCGGAACGGTGCGGTGCTGTGTAACACAATGGTTACAAACCGTAGACCCTACACTGCCGTGCTATAGAGAAACGCCGTATGAACCTTCAAGCGTTGCCACATTTCCTTTGGTAAAACACGAATTTCCTAGTAGAAGTATGAATATTTTTCTTCCAATTTTTCAAATAATTTTGTTCCCAATTTAACCTAAAGCTCCAGAAAATCTCAAAGAAAAATGTTCATAACTTTTTTCAAAAATAAACCTTATATCAAAGGAAATTTGGCAACTCTCGGATGTTCATACGGCGTTCTTCTTTTGCACGGCAGTATACCACACAGACTTATGACATCTTCTTGGCCTATCATACATGACGAGTAGAAATTCAAAACCTGGCGAGCGTCATCAGGTTATTGCTAAAATATGCATGTTGCTCCTCAGCGTAAAGTGTCCCGTTTTCATTGGATTTCCATCAGGAAATTTTCTCTAAATTTGGTCTATTAGAAACTGATGCCCCATTATAGGCACCTGATTGTAGTTATACCAGGTATTTAATTTCTGCTCTCCGTGTAAAAAAGAAAATTCAAACTTCTTCAGCTTCGTGTTGCTCTCACCTGAAAATTTCGGTTTCGTATGGTTCAATAAAAAGATTCTCAGGTTTTGATGTCAGCCAGAAGCTATACTGCCGTGCTAAGGAAGAACGCGTATAAACCCTCAGGCGTTGCCAAATTTCCTCCGCGATATCACGAATTTTTGGGAAAATGTTTAAATATTTTTCTCCCAAATTTTCAGATAATTTTGTTCGCAATTTCACCTAAAGTT
>NW_017547114.1:4688519-4717166 GCF_001854935.1 Bemisia tabaci
CCCCCTCTCCCCGGGACTCTCCCCCCTGGGAATCCTAGTTCCGCGATACCTCCCAACCCTACGAACCCCCCTTCCCTGCCCCCCCTCTCCCCCGGGAACCCCCTTAGGAAACCCTACCCCGCGATGCCGCACCCAACCCCGCGGACCCCCCTCTCCCCGGGACTCTCCCCCCTGGGAATCCTAGTTCCGCGATACTTCCCAACCCTACGAACCCCCCTTCCCTGGGAACCTCCCCCCTCAGCGATCCCTCCCCCCAAGCCCGAATCTTCAGCCGCATCTGAAACAAACAAGGCAAATCATGAATTATTAGTATGATTAGCAACAGGTGACAAAACTGGCTTCTACATTTCTATCTAATCCCTCATCCATGTCGTTAAAAGTTCTGTTCTATGATCATTAGTGGCATGGCGTGAATTGCGATACATCGATTTTTATGCCATTGAAACCTATGGAAAATGATCGATAAACAGGGTGTTCCCAGCGGACTTCTGAATAATAGATTCTTTACCATAGGTTTAAATGGCATAACAATCGATATATCGCAATTCACGCCACGCCACTAATTATTACGCTGGACTTATAAATGCTAAAGGGAACTGTTTGCATGCAACATACTTCCTTTTAGCGTGCATAGGTCCATGATCCATTGGTCCATTTATCTCTTGTCAAAATTTTAGTCAAGGCACCATGCCAAAATTCAGATATCAAAGTTTAGGTATTACTTTTCAAATTTTAAATGCAGTTCCGTGATGCTTTTGGACTATGTCATGCAGCGTTAATTGCAGAAAGGTGGGAAAACAGTGCTGGGTCCACACTATTTTGTGAGGGAAACGAGGCCAAATAGAACTTTCGATTTCTATTTTTTCGAACTTTTTGGCCTTGTTTTCCCAGCAAAATTGTGTGGACGCAGCACTATTGTACCATTTGGCTTATCTACTACCTATTTTATTATTAATCACTATTGTACCACCTACCACCTTGCTACATACCGTCCCCTTATGATGTAAGGGCACATCTCAATTTCCATGTGAGCTCTATTTCGCATATAAAACCATGCTTTCTGAGGCTCATACGGAAATTGCGGTACTCCCTTACGTCAGATAAGCGACAATGCGTCCGGGCTACGTGGGTTTATGGTTTTGTTTCTCTCGTTAATTTCAAGTTTGCATTCAGCTGAAGAGTAACTGAACTGTATAACGCAAAAAGAAACTAATATTTCTGGCTCATTTAGACAAATTCATGGCATTTATGTCTATGCTACAATAAACTGAAAATGATAATTCCTTTCTACATGATTCAGTCCAATTACTTTCAGTTGAATGCGGTATTGTTCGATAGTAGGTATCACACGAGAACTATGCATAACTTATAGGAATTGCAAATACTTTTTATCTCTTTGAGCAACTGAGGGCATCTAAGTTATGGATACGATAGAACAAATAGGTACACATTTTGGAGGGCACTACTTCCGTCTTCAATGGCTCATCATGCGGAGCATTTTCTTCGTTTTTTGCAGACCTGAAACAAACTAAGAATAAAAAAAAGAAAGATTAGTTGGAGCTTAACCTAACTTGAAAATAAAAAGTTTAGTGGAAGATTTATTTTAAATAGAGGATGTGTTTTTATATAAAGAAATTTGATAAATATTTTTGTTTGTTTGAATACTATCCCCTTTTCTGTTGTTTTTAATATGATGATCCTTCGGGCTTTTTGTTCATGTAAAATCAATTTGATGAAGCTGATACTCATCTCTTATTCTAATACAAAATTAATTATTTATTTGGAATGTAATGTAGCTAATTTCTACTTTTGTCTTTTCTTTCGCTATTTGTTATGTCGTCGCTTGGCTGCGGACCGATTGTTGAAATTGAAAGATAAGGCGATAGACAAAGAAGACATAGGGAGTATGGAGCTATCCTATTGGTTGAAACGGGTGGTTTCTTTAGACGAAGGCAGAAAATAATGGACTAATAATCGGGTCCCTCGTAGGTTGCTGATACTTAGTCTATTACCTACCTCTTTTGTCCAATGCAACCGCCCGCTATCACCAATAGGGTCCCTCTATATTTCTTTTGTCTTCTTTGGCTATAGCTTTGTCTATCAATTTCAATAATCGGCCCGCTGACAGAAGGGCGTAACTACAGATTGAGATGAGCCCGGAAAAGCATTGAATTGTGTGGAAGACAGGGTTCATTGCAAAGTGTAGTTACGCCCTTATGTCAGGTAGGCGACGATGTGAGCTACTAATAAAAGTCATTTTAAAGTGATTATAAATGATAAAAAAGTGATAAGTAATTAGAAACGACTCAGTGTTTCCTGCTTAATCATGCGAAAACCTATGTTAATATTTGCAACACTAAATATTATTGATGTGAAATTCAATGATCAAATGCGAGTAAAACAGCTTCCGCTGTGAGCGCTTCGTTTCTTGCCGATCTGAAAAAAAAGATAAACAAAAGAAAATTAGGTAGTTTGAGGTTTACGGAATATAAAACGGAAACTAAGCAGAACAGTTTGAAAAACTGTTTTTCCTACTGGTCTGAAACTATGCAAATAGAGGAAAAGTAGTTTAAAGTAAACAAGAAAAAACCCTAAATAAAACAAGGTGAAACAATTTTGGAGGGTATGGATTCGATCGACATGAAACGATCGAAAAATGAAAACGTGAATCAATCGACGTGAATCGATCGACGTGAATCGATCGACATGAATCGATCGACGTGAATCGATCGACATGAATCGATGGACACCGATTCGATCGACAAATTATTAAAAAACCGGTGTCGACTCGATCGACATGAATCGATCGAAAAATGAAAACGTGAATCGATCGACCTGAATCAATCGACACAGATTCGATCGACAGTTGATTTAAAAACTCCCGTGTCGATTCGATTGACATGAATGGATCGAAAAATAAAAACGTGAATCGATCGACATTGATTCGATCGACAAGATTCGATCGACAAAATTTGGGTTTGTCGATCGACTCACGGGTTTGTCGATCGACTCACGGCTTTTGTCGATCGATTCACGGGTTTGTCGATCGATTCAAGGGTTTGTCGATCGATTCATGGTTGTCGATTGAATCGGTGTCGATCGATTCACGTTTTTATTTTTCGATCCATTCATGTCGATTGAATCGATACGGGTGTTTTTAAATTAACTGTCGATCGAATCTTGTCGATTGATTCATGTCGATCGATTCACGTTTTCATTTTTCGATTGATTCATGTCGATCGAGTCGACACTGGTTTTTTTAATAATTTTTCGATCGATTCACGTTTTCATTTTTCGATCATACCCTCCAACAATTTTTACTGTGTTCGTTTCATATTCATCTGATAAAAAAATAAATGAAAGTAAAAAACGGAGAGCAAAACTAGTGTCTTATTCGAGAGAGTAATAAAAACGCAGTCAATCAATTTTCCTTGTGATTAACATGCTGAAAATTATCTAACCGCATCTCTCGTCAATTCAGAAAAGATACATACAAATGAGAAAGAAAAGCTGACGTGAAGCTTTTGAGGAGGGGAAAAAATCTGGCTTAAGAAAAAAGTTTAACAGTTAACAGTCTTTACAGTTTAGGAACTTTATTTTAGATTTTTAAAGTTAAAAGTTTTTGATTTCAAAAATTTTAACTTTTACATTTTAGAATTCAAATTTTTACTTTTTAAATTTTATAATTTTTATTTTTCAATTTGATTTTTATGTTAATGTTTTACATCATTTCTTCCATTTTTTCAGACTCAATAGATCAATAGTGTATATATACTATAAATATTGTAGTAGTAGGCATATAGTGAGTAGTATGGTAGGTAAATAAGTATAGTAAGTACAGTAAGTAAGTAAGTAAGTAAGTAAGTATAGCATAAGTAGTAGTAATTATATAGTTGCGGTAGTAATAATATATATGTATTATTGACCTATTGAGTATGAATAATTTGGAAAAATGATATGTAGCATTAAGATAAAAATAAAATTGGAAACCAAAAATTTTAAAATTTATAAAGTAAAAATTGAAATCTGAAATTTACAATGTAAAAAATTTGAAATTAAAAAATTAAAAAATAAATTTTTGAATTGTAGAGCATATCAATTTTCTTGCAGTAGAAGTTAAGAATAAGCTATTATACACAGTGTACTCACGGATTAGAACCTGTAGTGTAAGCGACCACTACAACACAACACAACACAACACCACACCACACAACACTACCGACTGACGGACTGACTGACCCACTGACCTGCTCACCCATGAAATTACTTCGCTTGCTGAAACCAAACTGACTGAAATTTAGGGTTGGGTTTGCCCTTTTATAATCTCGTAAACTGCTGGCCTGAAGCCACCACAAACAATCCCACCCCCCCCCCCTCTGGCTGACCCCTCTCGCAATTAGGATGTATTCCAGAAACTTCTTCCTTGTTTTCCAATGGCGGAAAATCCGAGCTTTGCGGGATCTCAGGAAGGGGTGCATTCCATCACTTTCGGATGCGGCCAAGCGGGGTCCTTTGTTTCACTGAGATGGATGATGGACCTTACGCGTCACTGTAATCAGGACATGGAAATCTTTTGTTTTGTTTCTTTGGCGGTCCGGTCAAGAAACCTCCGGGCTGCAAAACAATGGGAGAGGGGGGGATCGTAAACAGGAAAAAGAACACGGAAATAAATTATTTCGGAAACACATCCGTTACAGTGAAAAAGCAAAAAAATACTGAACTACAAAGAGAGAGAGAGAGAGAGAGGGAGAGAGAGAGAGAGAGAGAGAGAGAGGGGGGGCGGGTGACAAAGTCCAGAGAAAGTCTCTAAGTGGGTCGAATTTTGGAAAAAGGAACCATCGCAATTACAGTGTTGTAAAAAGATTGCTTCTTCATAATAATTAAAGAAATCTCCCAGAATAACAAATGGACTACATTTTGCAATTTGGAACTGTAATTTCTAGCTCAGTTTAAAAACAATGTATGTGCCATTAGTTTCCCAATGCATATGAGTGTTTTTTCATATGAGCCAAAATTTACAGTTCCAAATTGCAAAATGCAGTCCAAATAGTTCTGGCTTCTCACGAAACAATTGTTAGTTTTGAAGGAAAATACTGAAGGTAAGTTCTAACTCTGTACATAGATTATAAGTAATTTTAAACGTACAGAAGAAGGTGCACGATCTTGAAAACACTGTAATCGCGCTGGTTCCTTTTTGCTAAATGCCATCCAAGTGAATTGCGTAGTTCAACAAACAAAAGCGGTGCGTATCACGATAATATTAATATTATGTCTTGGTGAGGTTTGGTATGAATATTTTTCCTTGAAATATTCAGATAGTTTTGATGAAACGATTTTTTAGGAGTTTAAAACACTACACAAGAGTAAAATTTAAGATTCTAAAAAATTTAAAAAACTTTTAAGACAATTTTGAACCACTCACTTGCATAAAATCTTCTTTTCACGGAAGTGAAAAGAAGATTTTATGCAAGTGAGTGGTTCAAAATTGTCTTAAAAGTTTTTTAAATTGTTTAGAATCTTAAAGTTTTGATGAAATCGCGATTAAAATTCATAAACAATTTTTTTTTTTTTTGGGGGGGGGGCACAAATTCCCCACGAAATTCCCGTTTTATCTCACAAATTTCGGCAACGTCCGAGGGCTCATAGGACGTTCTTTCGCAATACAGAGTTCGGACTGACGGGATTTTGAGTGTTGACTTCAAACATTTTTTCTGCCGATTGATTTTTCTGGCTATCGATGAGAGGTATTCTACAGCTGGGCCTGCTCTCCCTAGATCAGGGTGTCTACAGGTCCGGAAAACCCGGAGATTACTCTTTTTTTAGGGTGGCTCCAGTGGCGCGGCGTGCTTTGCGATATATCGATTGTTATGCCATTTAAACCTATGGAAAATGATCGATGAACAGGGTGTTCGCTACTAACCTCTTAATAATCGATTCTTTACCATACGTTTAAATTGCAAAACAATCGATACATCGCAATTCACGCCACGCCACTGCGTGGCTCGGAAGCAATCGTAATGCGTGTTTTTTAAAGACAGCTTGGAAAGTATGCAATCTCTTGCGCACTAATTCTTTGTCTTGCATCAACGCACGTTTTGCTTTCCTTCTCAATCGTTAAAGTCTCCTAGTAATTCTGTCGCGCTAAGGAAGAACGCCGTATGATCATTCGAAACTTGCCAAATTTCCTTCAGTAAAATGTTCATTTTTGAGAAAAGTTATGAACATTTTTTCTTGAAATTTTCAGGAGCTTTAGGTGAAATTGTTAACAACATAATCTGAAAAATTGGGAGCAAAATATTCATACATTTACTAGGAAATTCGTGTTTTATCAAAGGAAATATGGGATCGCCTGAAGGTTCATACGGCGTTTTTCCATAGCACGCATCGCATCGCTAGCAGTATAGGATCTATGGTTTGTAACCATTGTGTTACACTGCACCGTTCCGAGTCTATCACAAGGGGACTTTAACGCAGGAGTAGAAATGCAGAAAAACAGGAAACTTTAGGTGAAATCGCAAACAACATAATATGAAAAATTGGGAGAAAAATATATAAGTTTACCAGGAAATTCGTGTTTTATAAATGAAAATTTGGCAACGCCTAAAAGTTCATACGGTGTTTCTCCTTTTCACGGCAGAATTTGCCATGGAAGATTCGGATGAACACCGGCTAAAAATAGGCGGATTTTCATCAAGGTCGACACAATTTCATTTCTGTCGATCGTATTAAAAAATTTCCATCGGAAGTTCCAATCTTATTATACTTTTAATTTTAAATCATCATAATTTGTTCAGCTTGAACTAAAACTCAACTTAAAACAGTGCCCAAAAATAGGACAAAAATTCGAAATCTGTGGTGAGCGCCATCAGGCATTCCTAGGATCGGGCAACCGATCTTCTCGTTTATCAGGAATCTAGTGGTTGAATTGAAATTAATTTTTTTTTCTTTATTCAAAATATATAGAGAACTACAAAGTATTAACTCTATTTGCTATAACTAAAAATTAAAATAAGACCAAAATTTAGTTCGGATCTTTCGATAAGAATTCCTTGCAGGAGTCTGAACTTTGATAAATATTTTGTATTTAAGTAGAAACTACCGAGAGAACTGAGCACGAGGATACTTTTGATTCATAGATTGATTACCTAATTACTGAGGTACGAAAAAATGATTTAATCCGCTGAATTACATGTGTTGAAATAGGAAATCAAGTTCAGCGAATATTGTATAACACAATGTCTAAAGGGTAGTAGCACTGAATATATTGGCATGTAGGGTGTAGCCAAGTGCTAGAGATAATATTACAATTTTATAAAAAAAACACTTACATAAACTTTGACCCAGGTTTTTCGAAGGGCGAGCGCTCCATCGTCAGGGTCACAAAGTATATGTCTCAGGCAAATAGTAAAATCAGGCATTTTTTCAAATGCCTGGGCAAATAATCAAATAAATTAACTTAGATTGAAAGGAGGGGTATCGTTAAGGGCCTTTTTTGGGCCCACCCTGAAATTCCTCAACTCCGCGATTTTTTGGTCATTGAAGGTCTATATTTTACGGAATGCATAATGGTTTGGTCATTTTCGATCTATCTCGGGGTCTACCACTGGCATGATCCGAAAAAAAAATGGCGCAAAACCACCTAAACGCGAATTGTTCTCGATTTTCCCGAATAACATGTGGCAACGCTGAGCCACAGCGGGAGATAAATACATAAATAGATAAAACATGCATAAAATTCCTACTAATGTGGCCACTGCGTGTGAAAAATAAAAGTTTCTGAACTTGCGGAATGTTCTTGACGAGGAACAGCCTCCGAATTCTGAAATACTAGGTTTTCCGTGAATTCAGGCAATAAAATATGGCAACACCGGCTTTTTTGGGGGGCTTTGAATCCAAAAAAGTTTTTTGAGGAAGGTTTTGACCACCCACGTCCATTTATTGTCAAAAAAATTAAACTCTGGCGTAAGATGAGTCGCTTTTTTAAGCCATTTTCAATAACGATGAAAAACAGGAAAATTCTAAAAAGTTTTTTTTTAACAATGAGCGCAAAGTTTGACATCAACGAAAATTGGCCAAAGTGACTCTCTTACATCCCTAATGACAAACTTGAAGAAATTTTTTTTCCTTCGAAGGGATCGGTATGAAACAGCGCTTTGAATGCGGAAAAACCCGCATTTTTCGCCAAAATTGGCCTTCGGACCCATGTTTAGGCCAGTGATAGACCCCGAAATAGATCGAAAATGACCAAACCATTATGCATTCCGTAAAATATAGACCTTCAATGACCAAAAAATCGCGGAGTTGAGGAATTTCAGGGTGGGCCCAAAAAAGGCCCTTAACGATACCCCTCCTTTCCAGGAACTCTAGGTAAAAACACAAACAAAATTACTTTAAAAATTTGAAGAAAAATATTCACAAGATCACCAGGAAATTCGTGTTTTATCAAAAGAAATCTGGCAACGCATGAAGGTTCATATGGCCTTTTTCCTTAGCACGGCAGATTGAGTGTTATGTTCTGCTTGCTCTCGTAGAGAAGTTTAGGACTTTGTTTTGCAAGGACACCGCTGAGCGGATTTTTTTTTAAAACATCAGAGAATTTGTTTCACCTCTCAGAAGAAAACCCCTGAAATTCTCAAAAGAATCTACATTACCACTGTGGTAATGTAGGTTCTTTTGAGAATTCATACTACTATCCAACGAAAAATAAATCATCAGATAAAAATTCACAATTGCCTTCGGCTGACAATTTCTCTTAAAATTATTAACCAAAGGCTAAGGTTAATTTGTGTTTCACTTACCGTATCCATATTAACCAAACTTTTGTGTTTAAATTTATTTTTGTGAAACTCAAGATAGTATTCTTCGCCTCTGAAACATTCTACACTGATACAAAATATTTGCGTTACTTTTGGTTAATATAGGAAGTGAAACACAAATCAACACTTCTGTGATAATTTTGGTACAGTTAGCCGCGAATTCAGCGCAGAAAACAACTGAGAGACTGGGAATATGCATTCCTCCGATTGCGACGTTAGTATACACCACTAGTTTCTTACTAAATTTCTTCAGAGAACCAGCTGGCATTTTTTCTTGAAATTTTCTACCGAAGGCCAGGGTTAATTTGTGTTTTACTAACAGTATTAACAAAACTTTCGTGTTTAAACTCTCTGTGATACCCAAGATAGCATTCTTCGCCTCTAAAACATTCTACTCAGCTCCTCATCTGTCAAGAGTCTCAACTTGGCAGGTCGAGGGGTGGGGTCAGGGACAACTGTCTTATTTCTAGCATAACTCTGATCAGCTCGACGAGGTGCAAACACAACTGAGGATCAGTGTGAACAAAACATTCAATCTGACTTGTGTATTCATACGCTAATAATTATAATCTCGCATGCGTTGGTGTCAATTAACCGCGCTCTGAACAAATGAGATCAAGGTGTGGAGGTGAAATATGCATCGACACTACCACGAGAAAAACTCTCGGCGCTGATGGTGATCATAGGGCGAAAGTGCAGTGACGATCGGACCAGCGCACACTGGGACGGCTTCGAGAGGATCTGAGGGGAGTCGGCAATATGGACGGAGATCTTTGGACTGTCTTCATCATTCCAAAAAAAATGTGTTAATATTTTAAAAATGAAAAAAAAAGTCTTTAATAGGACCACATTTTGCAGTAAGGAACCACTTTTTCTGGCTCATTTTAGAAACACCATATGTGGCATTGGTTTCCCTAAGCAGAAAGGTGCTTTTATGGAGGAGCCAGAGATAGTGGTTCCTTATTGCAAAATGTAATTCAATATATCTTCGGTGTAAGTCGGCAGTCACATGACTCGTTTGCGGTGTCGGAAAATCTCTGCCTCTATGTTATTTTTTTAAAGGAGAACAAATTGATATCATTCCTTGAAATTTTTGCAGAATTTTCTTCGCAAGGAGAAGATAAATCACGGCAGTTTCAAAGAATTGTCGTTGAGTTGTTTTCCGTTTAAAAAAAAAAAGTCTGAGAGGAAGTCTATGACGTCGCAAACCGAGTTATGTGATTACAGACTTACACCGTCGATTTGTAGGATTTTTATTTTGGCTTATACGTTTTTCTTTTGATTTTAAGAAATGAATTATGATCTTTTGAATCATTTGCATGTTAACTATTAACATTAAAATATTAACATATTACATTTACATAAAACATAAAGTGTTTGTGTTGAAATTATATCATGAGTTTATTTAAGCAAAAAAATTGGACGTTATAGTCGGTTTTTCATACTTTGAATGGAGATGTTGCATGTGTGAGGAATTTGCGATTTGACTGTTGATTCTTACGTAATAGTTCGCGAGAAACACGATGGTGCCACTGGTTTTCTCTGAAATTAACTCCCAAGCTCAAAAAAACTCTCGAGTTGAGGCCAAAATTGCCGGGGATATCCCACGCTATTCCAAGAGTCCACCTCTACATCGAGACAAACTCTCCATGCAAAGATAGGGAGCAAGTCATTAGCAGGGTTGACGTGTTTTCAGTTTTGGAGTCCCCAAATAAAATGGCAGCCCTGTCAATGCATTTGCTCCCTATCTTTGCATGGAGAGTTTGTCTTGATGTAGAGGTGGACTCTCAGGGTAGCGTGGGATATCCCCTCCATTTTGGCCTCAACTTTAGAGCTGTTTTTGAGCTTGGGAGTTGATTTCAGAGAAAACCAGTCGTGTTTCGGCCACCACCAGTCGGCACCGTCGTGTTTCTCGCGAACTTTTAAATAAGACCGAACAGTCAAATCGCAAATTCCTCACACATGAAACATCTCCATTCCGGATTTTGCTGACCAGGTTGTACCGACCTACGTCACAGGGTTCACAATCCTCAAGATGCAAACACCTCTTTCTTTTTCTCTACGCATAAAGGTACTCTTTTCGGTACGGCATGATACTTATCCGAACCACTGCGCGCCACGCTGAATAATGTGGGTCCGCCATACTCCCACAATCCAACCCGAGCGCAAAGTACACAGTGCACAGAGCGCACATAGACATACCGAGTCCCTCAATTACAATAAATATTGAGCAACTTCGACTTGGTTGCACTCTGCTCGTGCAAGGCGCCTCAGTGGCGTGACGTGAATGATCGATTATCGATATATCGCCATGTGAAGCTATAGTAAAGAATCGATTACTAAGGTGTTCGCTAGCGAACGCCCTGACAATCGATCTTTTTCCATAGGTTTAAATGGCATAACAATCGATATATCGCAATTCACGCCACGCCAATGAGGCGCCTCTATGTGCTCGCTGATCCAGGCATTCCATCACACTCCTCACTCTGCTCTGTTGGGAGCATGGCTTACAGAATCAGGGAAAACTGAGACTCTGGATATTTAGATCTATTAACAGCAGTGGCGTGGCGCGAATTGCGATGTATCAATTGTAATGCCATTTAAACCTATGGTAAAGAATCGATTATTAAGGTGTTCGCTGCGAACACCCTGTTTATCGATCCTTTCCCATGGGTTTTAAGGGCATAACAATCGATAGACCTCAATTCACGCCACGCCACTGATTAACAGCATGTGACACTCACAAGATAAAAGCACCATTTCGTCGTATTTCTGACAGGGCCATATTTCTGCCGTGCCAAGGAAGAACGCTGTATGAGCCTTCAGACGTTGCCAAATTTCCCTCGATAGAAACCGAATTTACAGGAAAAATTGTGAGTGTTTTCCCCAAAATTTTTCGGACAATTTTGCACGCAATTTAATCAAAAATATCTGAAAACTTAAAGAAATGAATGTTGTCATAAAAAACATGTTTTATCAAAGGAAATTTAGCAACTTTTAAATGTTCATACGGGTTCTTCCTCAGCACGGCAGTTCTGCAGTTCGATTTCCACCAGTGGCGCGGCGTGGCGTGCATTGCGATATATCGATTGATCTGCCATTTGAACCTATGAAAAAGGATCGATTATCAGGGTGTTCGCAACGAACATCTTAATTATCGATTCTTTACTATGCTTCAAACGGGGAAATATCGATAAATCTCGAAGCACGCCACGCCTTTGATTACCACATGAGCCCCGGAAAGCATGGGGTACCTAATATAGACAACAGAGCTCACGTAGAAATCGAGATGAGCCCTTACGTCAGAGGAGCGACGATTTTAACCAGTGGCGTGGCGTGCTTTGCGATATATCGACTGATTCACCATTTAAACCTATGGAAAAGGATCGATAGACAGGGTGTTCGCAGCGAACCCCTTAATAATCGATTCCTTACCATAGCTTCAAATGAGGAATATCGATAATCGATTGTGCACGCCACGCCACTGATTTTAACCAATGCTGTCGTGCTAAGGAAAAACGCCGTATGAGCCCTCAGACGTTGCCAAATTTTCTTCGACAAATCACGAATTTTCGAGAATATTATCTTTCAATTTTCAGATTATTTTGTTGGTAATTGTATCTGAAAGTTCTGAAAATTAAAGGCAAAATATTCATAACTTTTTTCAAATATAAATGTTTTCCGGGAGGAAAGGCATCCTCGAATGTTCATACGATATGTGCATCGGGCTGTGGTATATGTTGCATACCTGCTGATTGAAGGAACTCTTCTTATTGGAATTAATTGCAAACAAATTGAAGTAAGTTTCAATGTTTCATTGCATTTCAGGTTGACTATCTTTCCCTTTTTCTAACATTTTGGACTATTTTCGTGGCCGCACATAAGAGAAAGGACTTCAGTCCACGAATGCAACATTTCAGAGAGCAATTTTTGGAAAGTTGAGTTAAGAAATGGAATTTTGAAATTTCGATGGTGAACTTCAAAAGTTCTGAGGAATGTGTCGTGAGCAGTTTAGCTCATTAGGAAATAAAGTAGAGCTGCAATAAAATTTGGTTATTCATTATTTTAAATGTAACTTATCGTTGAACTTTGTAAGTTACTTGAATTACAAACTTTCAAAGGAAGGAAGGAGTTAATGAGCTCCAGTTCAGTCAGCATTTCTCGGCTTTTTTTTTTTGGTCCCAAAATGTTCCCGAAATGTTTTTCATCATTAAGTATTAGTGACTGAATTTTGAATTTTAGTTGATTAAGATCCTTACCCTTTGAACGATCATATTGGAATATATTTTAGTAAATCAGAACCAACAGAAATAAGCACTCCCAGTATCATCGGGAATAACACGACCAAAAGAGTTTCTTTTATCATCAACAGATATAAAAATCTGAGGTAACCATTCGATTAGATTTAATTTATCCATCAATCCGGTTTACGTCATACAAGGCAGCAATCACGTATAGATGTAACAAGAAAGTCTTCTGATATTCGGGGGCATTGCCTAACGACCATGATCAAGAATTCGTGCGTTTACTTGTCCCTGCTTTCAACACTTCAAATCCAGAAGCATGATCTAATAATTATTGTCACTCGAGTTCACTGAGCTTAATTCCCAACACAAAAGATGCTGGAGGTCTTTATGCCATCATTTTCACGATCGTAATTATGTGGAAAACCTCGATTACCTGCCCCACTGGCGGAGCCAATTTTTTATGACCCTTACGTTTGTTTTGTAAATCGTGAATCAAAGAAGTGCTAACTTATGTGGATGGTCTCACGATTACTGCGGAATAGTTTTGTCGCCGTAACAGACAACACATTTTTCGGTCATATTTTCAGTAGTAATGATAATCACTTGAATTTTTTTGCATTAATCTACACAGGGTTAGGGTCACGTGTTATAACGCTTTTCAAAGATTTATCGCTCTACTTTTCAATTTTAATATATAAATGGCCAAAAATGGTCTGTTACGCTGTATTTTTACCGCGTAACAGACAGCACATTTTCGGAATCTAAATAATATTAGTTGAGAAGTAGGGCAATAAATCATAAAATAGCGTTGTATAATACGTAATCCTCTGAAGATTAAGGCGATAAAATTCAAGTGATTATCATTTCTACTAAAAATATGGTAGAAAAATGTGTTGTCTGTTACGGCGACAAAACTATTCCGGTTATCATGAAACCACCCATGTATACTTAAACAGTCAAAACAAGATATGCATCTTGCTCATTGTTTAAACTTCTGAAGTTTCCTCAACAGGAGGCAAATGGATATACGCTTAGATGCATTCAAACTACAATAATGATTTGCATGAATGGTATATCCTCATCTTACATCTATCCAAAATTGTCTCCCGTGGCCTCAATTTTTATCGCAAGTTTTTCCCAAGGAAAATGTGGAACTATAACGAGTCCAGTGAAACTCGAACAAAGAAAAATATAGGACACCCGGAAAACACAATAAACTCTATGGCATCATTGTACATTTTCCAGCTATTTTAGAGGCACTTTTAGACCTCCTTGCTGAGATAAAAAGAAGTGAAAAAGCAGACCATAGTAAAAGTTTCTCCCGGATTTCGGAAGGTGATGTTAAGTTGGAAATATCAGTAAAAGCCAAGCTATGGCTTTCATGTCTCGAAAATTTCAATTTTTGTTTGTGTTTTTAAGCAATTTTAATTTGTGTTTTTCCAGTGACGACCCGCAAGTGTGTATTTCAAATGGGTGTATCAGAGGTTCGATCATAGAAACGAATTTTGATAACCGAAAGGTTTGCTCTTTCCGCGGCATATTCTACGCTGAGCCGCCGGAAAGATTTCAGGTTAGTGCAATAAAACGCTAAAATATGGCATGCTACACTTTCATGATAGGTGGGTATGTATAGCCACAGTGCTGAAATATGCACAAGAATTAACTTACATAAAACATTTTTTATTCATTTATAATTTTTGGTCAAAGCTTTTCAGCACAAATGCCATCGTCAGGATGTTTAGAGCTAGAAAACTATATTTTAATACATTTTTCAATTAATAATAACAATTTTGGCAGACACTTTATAAGATGATAAGACGTTTCAAGGATTCATCGCGGAGTTCAGCACATCTTTCATATAGTTGGTATGTTTCCAAATCGATTTCTGTTTTTAAATTTAATGAATTACACATCTTTTCGACTGCCTTGACAGTTTCTAACTCCTTTAGAATTGATAACAATTTTCTGTCATTACATTGTGTAAAATTTTAATATTGCTATCGCTGGTACGTCATTTGAATGCATTTCCATTCAAGCGCTCCTTATTGGCTTAAAAATTAAAAATTAATGCAGGCACATGCGTTGTTTTTTCCAGGACTCGGTGCCAAAACAGTCGTTTGATGGTGTTTTTGACGCTACGCAAGATAGTCCTGTTTGCGTTCAGAGAGAAAGTTTAAAATTCGGCGATGAAGTGAGAGTGGTTGGTCAGGAGGACTGTCTCTCAATCAGCGTTTACACACCCGCTGTAAGTCCAAACTATAATTTTTTTTTTGACTCCGAACGCCAAATACATGCAATTTTACATCGTGATATTTTTGCTTTGTTTTTAGATTTATTAATGATTTTATCACACATTACTGAAGAGCGTTTTTTTAGCCCAAAATAATTTTTAAAAGTGAAGGGATATTTTCTTTCTTTTTACTCGTGGAAGTTTTTTTTGGAGAGAGAAAATTTGGTTAAAAACAGGCGAGTTTTTTTTTTAATTCCAAGAAATTCAATTTTTTTAAATGATTTTACCACACAACTTTGAAGAGCATTTTTCTGGTCCGAATTTTTTTTTTAAAAGTTAAGGGATATTTCCATCCTTTTTCCTGTTGAAGTTTTCTTTGAGTGAGCAAATTTTCGAAAACTGGCGAGTTTTTTTTTTTTTTTTTTTTTTTTTTTTTTTTATTCCAAGAAATTTAATTTATCAACGATAACAAAGCTACATTTCTTTGAATGGAGCAAAAAAGTAAGTCTCAATTTCGGATCAAAGCGTATTCAGATGATTTTGCTGTTTTATAGTGTCCTCAGGCTACGAATCCACCATCGAATAATTCGTTGCCAGTATTTGTTCTCTTCCATTTCGGCGGCTGGTCTCAAGGATCCAATCTCGAAGCTATCTACGGCCCCGAATTTTTGTTGAATCAAGACGTTGTTTTGGCAGTGCCCAACAGTCGCCTGGATGTTTTCGGTGAGTTTTCATACGTATTTTGTTCGATAAAAAATAAAAACAAGCAGTTCCAACGCCCAAGCGTTGAAGGGCGCTTCTTTGTCAAAGCATATTACTACCAACTTATGTACCCGAAGACTGACGAAGCTGGAATTTAAAGTGGGATTCTTTAACCGCAGAACCCTTCAAAACTTCAGATCGACCGCGAAGACCTGAAACTTTCCACAAGCACTTTGTGATGAATTTTAGTCGGTGGCGAATGGAAACATAAAGGATTCACTGTAAATCAGACGACGGGAAAGAGCGGCGGAACCTCTAAAGCTGGTGCGTCAACGCAATCTAGCGGACAGCGGCGTCGCGACGCCGCGAGGTAGGGCGCGCAGGTCGCGGGGGAGCGGGGCCGCGTGAAGAGGAGTTCAGCAATGGGGAGGGGAAGCGCGGGTCGCGGGGAAGAGAGGGACCGGCCGGCCGGCGGTGACATCGGCGCTGGCTGGACCCATCCATATTCACGGCGTGAACGCAGGCAGCGCTAATGTCTCCACTAACTGGAGTTGGGGGTCCTTATTCATTCTCTTGGTCCATGACATAACCTTAAACCTTCCGCTCAATGCCGCAAACAGCTGACGTGTCGATGCTGCGCCAAGAAAATGAACCAATCACAAAGTAGCACAGTAATACGTCACTAAAATGAAGAGATCACGTGACTGTTCGTAATATTTTCAAATCGATCTGAAAGTACTGCCTCGGATATAAGTATTTAAAGCATAAGGAGGCCCTAAAATACTTTAACCAGGTAATACGTCCGTGCGAGATTGTTATGCTTAAAAGCAAAACACTTCACGAAAACTTTTACGAGTACCAGATGCAGAAAAAAATCAAATTTTCCCGGGTGTACCAGAATGGCGTCATTACCCATAAGGCAAAAGGGCATGTAGTATAGTACATGTTACATCGGGGGAGTCGAACGGTTGGAAAGGGCGCATCTGGTACCCAGAAGCGCCCAAAATAATATGCATCCCGAAGTTGTTTCAATGTGATCGAATTAGCATTTCAGGGCTGTAATCATAGTATGCAGTAGACATTAAGGTGATTCGATGGACGTCATACTTTGTGTCAGAACGGCATGCGATATATAGCATAAATTGGTTCCATTTTCTCAGCCGCTCGTCATTCTTCTCCAATTTTGAGATCGCAATTCTGTTGTCAGGTGACTAAAGCACTCACTTACCAACTTTAACAAATAAATTCAACGTAATAAAGGTGTGGTTTTTTTTAGAGAGAAAATATCGCATTCGAGTGCAGTTTCGATATCAGCATCGAATGCTATGTTTTCTCTCTAAAAAAACCACCCCTTTATTATGTTGAATTTGTTTGTAAAAATTGGTAGGTGAGTGCTTTAGTCTCCTGACAACAGAATTGCGATCTCAAAATTCGAGAAAAATGATTAGTAGCTAAAAAATAGAGCCAATCAATGCGATTTACCGCACGTCGTTCTGGCGCAAAATATGGAGTCCATACCTTAACGCCTCTTCAACTAATGCAACTGATAAGCAGAGAATGCCATGAAATGGACTAGAAGTAGAAGTCTGTTTTTTTCTAATAAATTACGTAATTGAGTCAGTGAGTTCGAAAACCCACCAACTCGGAAAAAAATAATTGTTCAGGAAACACCTAAAACTGCGCAGCGGGCGAAGACGTTAGTTTAAGAAGAACATTTTTAGTGCCAAAGGACAAGTACTTAGAGACTTTGTAAAGCACCAAGTTGAAATCGATACACCATGTTTGATGACAGAGAATTAAGCGTTTACAAATTTCCAAGTTGGTGTGTTTTCGTTCTCACCGACTTTCAGAGACTGATTTTTCATAGTCCACCCTGAAAAATGTATATTTTTCGACCTGAATAACGCTTAAATATTCATATAACTTGTTGGTACAAGGTATACTGAACCGAAAAAAGAAAACCGCAAAATCGGATGGTCACCTGTTTCCCTTGAAATGGCCAAAAATTGGTATTTCCAATGAAACATTTCGATTTTTCCCTTTTCCCGTCGCTGTTTCTAGCACTTCCGATTGTAATTTCGAAATTTCATTTTGCGTCCAGATGCTTCTATCCATAAGTGTTCCTAAACCGTAAAAAAGTGAAAATCGAAAAAAAAAAACCCCGAGTTGGTGTGTTTTCGAACTCACTGATTCAATTATCTTAGTTATCATCTGTCTTGTAGGCGGAAGTTGCTTCGGAACTATTGAATTAACTGCATTGCCACTTCTAACTATGAGTTTTTTGGCGGCGCATTCTAATTTTTGTTAATGACCCAATTTGTATGTCAGCCAGAAAAGAAAATATAACAATTATTCATCTGGACCGCGTATAGCAGAAACGAACCAAGCCACATCAGATATGCCAAGTTTCACCGGGCAATTCCATTTTTTACATGAAAACAGTTGTGCGGTTTTTCTGCAAATTTTAGTGAATTTTTTGTATAGTGCGAGGCAAATTCCTTAAAATTTCCAAAGGAATCCGCGCAAACGTTCTCATATAAAAAATTATATTGCTCGGTTAAAATTGGCAAAGGCTGATGTGGCTTGGTTTCTTTCTGCTAAACGCGGTCTATTTGGACGTATTTCTATCAAACAGAACTATGTAGAGGTGAGAAATATGGGGTGTGCTCTAGAAATCTGCATAAGAAACAATGTAAAAGAGGGCATGATTCCTTTTGATGAATTGGAAAAGCGGGATCGTGTATCAGAATGCTGAAATTCATACCTTGTCTAGTGGTCCATTGGTTCTCTAGAATATCCCCAGTTAAATTGCATTCCGCATTTTTCCAGGATACCATAACACTGGCAACAATGTCTCTGCCGGAAACTATGGGTTCAGGGACCAGGTCCTTGCTTTACAGTGGGTGCAGGATAACATCGCAGCCTTCGGTGGAGACCCTGATCAAGTCACTCTTATCGGTGAGGCCTCCGGGGGTGCAGCTTGTACGCTGCACTTACAGTCTCCACTCAGTAGAGGTAAATTATATCACTTTCAAGAGGAATCTTCATCGTTGGTAGACATAAATTGAGCCATCAAACAAAACGCCTTCATTTTTTCATGATGCAATGCAAACATCCATCAAGTAAGAGTAGTTTCATCCAGGCGCACGAAGGCAGTCATTTAAAAGTTGTGATGAACTGTCCTCCTACGCCAGAAAAAAAACTTTCGTCTACTCAGAGCACAGGAAATGGATATCAGCTTTGCAAGGTGGTACATGGGCAGTTTACGGTATTTGATCGGAAAAACTTCATCAGGGATAAAGGAAATACGCATTGACTGGTTACTCCCTCATATTTGGCTGCTAAATCTGAAAATGATCATGGTTTTCCTCCATCATCAATCGCTTACCCGAAAAATTTACGTTTCTTTGTAAAAGCTCGCATTTTGAAGTAAATTGATGGGCGTGATAGAAGAACCAAGGCCATTTGCGAACTTAGCTCATTTTTAACATTTAATACACCTATAAAATGAGTAGCATTAATAATTGAAGAAATATTTTTTTTTGTGACCTGAATATTAGGAATATTCACTCTAAAAATTTCAAGGAGATTTGTTTAAAAGAATGGACCCTGAATGAAAACTTTTGAAAATTGACAATTCAGTTGAACATGTTAAATAATTAGATTGCATTTTGCAAAAAGGAACCAAAAGCATTCCAACGTCACTAAGATTGTGTAACTTTCCTTACCCTGCAAATCTAAACTGATCATCTATACAAATTTTATCTGTACTCTCAAAATATACTGTGTATTCAAGAAGGAAATTATCCTTGTAAATATGATTTTTTTCATTATTTGATGAATTTTGTTGCAAAGAATGTATGTTGCACAATCCTAGCAACATTGGAATGATCTTGGTTCTTTTTTGCAAAATGCAATCCAATTGCATTTTGCGTTCATGTTGCACGTCGCGCCGCGAAGCCGCACGGCGGATCGAATCAATCAGGAAGGTTTGACATGAAATTTTTGACTAAAACTGCAAATTTTGAGGTTTATTTCGTCACATTTTAAATATTTAGGGGTGGTTTTAGAGGAAAATTTCCCGAGGAAAGCACTTTCAGAACCTCAAAGTTTTGTATAAACGGAATTATAAGCTTTTAAAGTTTCCAAATGTTGTGCAACCTGTTATACTGACTCCACTCGACTGATCGACTTAATATTTAGGGGTGGTTTTAGAGGAAAATTTCCCGAGGAAAGCACCTTTAGAACCTCAAAGTTTTGTATAAAGGGAGTTTTAAGCTCTTAAAGTTTCCAAATTTTGTCCAACCTGTTATACTGACTCCACTCGACTGATCGACTTAATATTTAGGGGTGGTTTTAGAGGAAAATTTCCCGAGGAAAGCACTTTCAGAACCTCAAAGTTTTGTATAAACGGAATTATAAGCTTTTAAAGTTTCCAAATGTTGTCCGACCTCTTCTATTGACTCCACTCGACTGATCGACTTGATCCATCCATTGTGCGCCGTGAGATTGCGATTTTAGACGTCTACATTACTTGTACCCATTCGACCTTTTATAGGAAAATTCAAACAAGTCCTCCCAATGTCGGGTACCTCGTTGTACCCTTTGGCTTTGGTGACAGTGGATGTTGTTGCAAACGCGACGCAACGACTCGCTGAGTTGGTCGGATGTCCATCTTGCCCACCCGAAGCTCTTACTGACTGCATGCGGAATGTGCCCGCTGAAACGCTTATTCTGGCGCAAGTTAATTTGACTTCGGTAAGTAACGTAACTCCATGTAGAATTTACCGCAAGTAAATGTGACCTCAGTAAGCGAGGTAACCCCATGTAGAATTTACCCGCGGAAACACTTATTTTGGCGAAATTCAATTTAACTTCAACATGTAACATAGCTATGCACGCGGCAACCGGTTCACCGATTGTATTCATTCAAACGCAAGTTAATTATCTTCAGGAAGTAATGTAAATCAATGCGAAATAAATTCGTATTAGAGACGCTTATTTGTGGTAGAGTCCCTTTATACCCAGAGTTAAGACAACTCACTTTTGGTTGGGCCAGGGTTGGGCTGTAAGTGGCCTAAAAAAAAATCCAATTCTGATTGGTTCTCGCTCATGGAGGCCGAAACGAGTGCACCAAGATGGCGGTACCTCGAATGTGAACAAGAATAATGAAAATATTACCTAATTGTGGTTTATCAAGAGTAAATTGTTATTTCCATCGGTCCAAAATGAAAATAGATTAAGAAATTATTCACAAACCAATCTCATTTTCTTTTTAATTGATCAATTTGTTGATGTTGTTGTTTTTGTGTGACAGACATCGCAAGATTCCTGATCCTTATCCCTCAATATCGTTCGTTTGGGTGCACTCGTTTCGGCCTCCATGGCCAGCCAAGGCCGGCTGCCAGTCAGCTGATAATCGAGTTGTCTTAACTCTGGGTATAAAGGGACTCTAATTTGTGGGGGAAACTAATTTAATTTTCAACAGTAACTCAATTCCGGCGACTTTACAAAATAGCCTGAGTGCCTCTCACTCAGCAGCACTCACTCTCTGTAGCATTTGAATAATATTCAATAAAAACGGTAACAATGAAATGAAGACTCCGTCATTTTAATAAACCTTGTGCTCTTGATGTTACTCCATAGGACAGATTCCCACCATTCGTCCGAACATATTGGGCTCCAACATTGGATTACGTTTACTTGTCGAATGCCACATTCCCGAACGATCCAAGGGTGGCTGATCTCTCAGATCCTCTGTCCCTGCTCACAGGGAGTATTCCATACGATGGCCTTTCATTTGTAGCGCGTAAGTGATTCCTATTTCATCAATTCTATCGTGAATCTTGAAAAATACGATTCGCGATTGTGGTAAGTGACGGATTGGCTTCAAAGACATAGAATATTCCAATCATATTTTATTGTATGGCTGTGCTCTAGTCTGGTACTTTTAACCAATTTTTTTTATCTAAGACATTGGCTTGCACAGAGTCGCCAATCTTTGAGGATTCTTTTACATGTATATTGTAGCACTGATTCAGATCTCGCTGATCCACTCGCAAAAATTCGCCTATTGTTTTACATACATTTGTTTGACGTAGCCTGGTGTTTCAACCCCGCCAAAAATCTAATGATAGTGCGCTTCCTAAAATTCAAATTCAACTTAAAATGGGACCAAGACCGCAAAAACAAGAACATGAAATAAAAAACCCGGTACGTTTTGCAGTACCACAGACTGTGGTACTGCAAAACGTAACGCAACTGTGATTCACGTTTGCATTTTCTACTGAAAAAAAAGGAAACTTAAAAGGAAACACACTGATCCTCACCGCTGTTATTGTGAGACTCACATAACAGCGGCGAGGCTCAATTCGTTCTTTTATTTTTCCGTTTTTCCGGTTGAAAATGCAGCCGTGATACTGCGAAACGTTCCTAGCTTTTTTATTTCTTGTTCTTTTTTTTTGCGGCCTTAACCCATTTTAAGTTGATTTTGTATTATCGTCTCGGGCCAACTAAGTTGTATCTTTATCACCTCTTAAAGTTGATTTCTCGTTGTCATGATCTGCTCAGCTATCTATCAAAACCGGGAGTTCGAGAAGCTCGTTGATGAGCATCCAAAGTACTATTTGCCGGAAATTATGAACCTTGAGTATTTCTTCGAGACTTACACTATTCCATCCGTCATAGACCGTGTTTACAGTCGCTACTTTCAAGATCAAGCACTCTCCAGGAACTTGCAACCGAGCCTCATTCAAGTAAGTCTCCCAAAATCTCTCAAGGATCTGTTCAGCAAAAATCTGATAAAAAAATTAGTTTCGGACTTTCAGCTATCCAATGAAAAGGCTCGTTTTGCACAATGCAAATTTAGCACTCATCTTAAGAGAGCGGAAACGTAACGTGATGGATCCTATTGAGGTTGAGGGGAGTGATTATTGATTTAATCATTTAATTTTATTTATTTTAGTTTGGTTTTAATTAAATGTTGAAATAATTTTATTTAAAATCTAAAGTTGTATTTCTATATTTTTAAATTAAAGACTATCAATTCCATTTAGATATAGTTGGTACTTTAATTTATCTTACTTTAACGCTTAACTTTTAAAGTTTTTTATTGTTTAGATTTGTAATTTAAATTATGAAATAATAAAACAATATTTAATTAAATTATTTTCTTTAATAACTAGATATTTAAAACATAATTTTATTTGAAATCTTAAACTTTATTAATTTTACCTCTTAAATGGTGATAATAGAAAAATCCTTTTATGTTTGTAAATTTCGAGACACTAAACTCCTTTTAATTTTTAATTAACTAACCCTGATAGTGGGACAAAGTAGGTAGCCAGTGGACTAACTAATGGCAACACTCGTGAGACACTATACAGTTAGTCCATCATTTTCTCCCTTTGTCTTTAAGAACCAATCATCTCAACCAATGAGATCGTTTCATACTACCTTTGTCTTCTTTGTCTATCGCTTTGTCCATCAATTTCAATAATCAGCCCGCAGTGCGTGGTTGGTTTTATCCTTCATTTATTAGACCGCGTAGTGACGCTTCCCTTATACGCCACATAAATACCAAATATTTGAATGGACCCCAAGACAAGGTACGAACTTAAGCATTCTGATACATGTTTCTTAACGAGAATTTCACGTAGAACATGATTCGCACAACGGAAATTACCGAACCTATCTTTTAACGGAGATATTAACATTTTTATTTCAAATTGGTTGCGAGGAATTTGAACTGCCCGCTCACAAGAAATTCAAAGCTCTACGTGAGTCAAATCGCGCACTAAAACGGTTTCAGCAAGCTTCTCAATCGAGCAATCCTCATTTCCCACAATGTGTTTTTCAAACTATAAGTAATTTGCCGCAGCTGAGCCAAAGCGTCAAGATTGAGGTTGCCAGATTTTTTTATCGCAGAAACGTTCATGAAAACGTTTATCGCGCGATGTGAATCACGTAGTGCATTGAGTTTTCATGAGCGGGTGGTTGGAATTCACGCACCAAGAATCAATAAATATCTTCGGAAGGAGTTGATTTCGGTAATTTTCGTTGTGCGCATCGTGTTTTACGTGAAATTTTGATGAAGAAACATGTATCAGAATGATAAAATTCGTACCTTGTCTAGTGGTCTATTCTCATTGAAATAGATTGTTTCGGTGGCTACGTTATCTTGCGATACTCAACGTATCAATTTGTGACGGTTGCGATACCTATCTTAGCAGCATCGCGTGCCAGGAAGGTCAATATCAGTCACCTATGAATTTTTTTTTCAATCGCAGATGCTCACGGACTACGATTTCTTCATAACGACTGCGCTTTCAGCCCTGAGGCATGCAAAAACTGGAGCTGATGTTTGGTATTACATCTACAACTACAAAACGGATGTAACTTTCAACGACATCTTATTCGATCCTGGCACCATTACAGGTCAGTCCCAAGCGCAACAGTCGTTGCCTGGCCCAGATTGGTCAAACGAGAGTACTGCTGTGCTAAGGGAAAACGCCGTATGAACAATTAAACATTCGAGAGTTACTAAATTTCCTCCGATGAAATGTGTATTTTTGAGGAGAGTTATGAATATTCTCTCTTGAAATTTTCAGATAATTTAGGTCTGACTACGGAGAAAATTCTCTGAAAAACTGACCGGAAAATATTCACAAGTTTTCCTTAAAATTCGTATTTAATCGAAGGAAATTTGGCAACTGACGAAAGTTCATACGGCGTTTCTCCTTAACACAGCAGAGTACTGGGTCTATCTCCGGTGGGCCGGTGTATCAAAAGGGTCGATTCGATGGGAGAAAATTAGGGGGAAAGAGGAAAAATAAAATCAGAGGGAAAAGGGAGAGAGAAAATAAGGGAAAAAGGAGATATGAAACTCGTAGTTCTTGATCCCCTCATCAATTTTGGGGTGGGATTTGCTTTTTGCGAAGGAGGCTGGATCGCTGGAACTGGTGACTTTTCAAATTTCGAATATAGCTCCTTGTTCATTCTTCTTCTCCCCCTCTTGTCCCTTTAAATTCAAAATACGCATAACATTTCAAATACACAATCACCCTGTTTATCGATCCTTATCCATAGGTTAAAATGGCAGATCAATAGATATATATCGCAAAGCTCTGAAGTGACACTGTAAGATTCCAGACCTTACTTTTACTTTTTCCAGAAAAACCGGGGCATCTTGACAGTCTTTTGACATTATTCCCGATGCCTGAGTACTTCCCGAACAGGACATACTCGGATGCAGAAATAGAATTTATTAGGAATCGTGTGAATTTATGGGTGACTTATGCCAGCACTGGGTAAGTCGAAAATGTTTATTCACCTTTCTACGAAATAAATGTGTAAAGCTATAAAATCAATAGAGGGCTTTGAGGCCAAGGTGCATAAGTGCAGTTTTTAAAAAAAATTGAGATATCAATGATTTCAAGGAAACTAGTCGCAATGCAAATTCTATGAAAAATTTGGATCCAAATTCCAATTTCAAAGCATCAAAAAGACAGTTTTCAGTTAAGGAAGTAGATTCATAGCTCTCGCTAGCTAAGTAGGTAGTAGCTCAATTATGCATGACACTCAGTGGTAGTTGCCGCTTATTGGTGGTGAAATTTTCTTTTTCTAAAATCCGTGATGAATCTTCGATCAAAGAGGAGACCTCCTGCTCTAATAAATATCTATCCTTTTATTCCATCTATCCTTTTTATTATTTTCCAAAGACAAAACGTAGCAACTCGTAAGAATACCAAAACGTATACTCATGAACGTACCAAAGGGTCAAAATTCAAAATAAGTCCCTCATGAAACCACCAATATAGATAATTACAATGCATGTTTCATTTAAATGTTGATTGTCTCAGTATATACAAATTAAAAGTTCCCATATTGCATGTACTAATAATTATTAAAGTAATTCAAGGACCTAACATTTTCTGAGCTCAAATCAAGTAAATTATATTTACTACTTTGTTAAGGGACGGTTTGGTCCTCCTAGCACAACAAATTTGAACTCATAGTAACAGGATGCTGGACATGTGAAATGGACCTTTAGAAAAGATGTGATAGAACTACCACAAGTCTTTTCAAAATTGAACGCAGATTGCACACTCATGGACAATTTCTATAATCAATCCACGAGTAAAAAATCAGCGATTGGAGCTTACATTGACATAAGTCAATTGGATTACATTTTGCAATAAGGAACCACTATCTCTGGCTCTTTTGTAAAAGCACCTTTTTTGCATATAGAAACCAATGTCATGTGCGTTTTTTTCTAAAATGGGCCAGAAATAGTGGTACCTTATTGCAAATGTAATTCCATGTCCTCGCATATAATGGGCCTGTTGCATGCAAGGGATACAGCCGTGCGAAAAGACTTTTTAGAGGTTAAATGACACGAAAATTACGATGGTCATATTAAAAAAGTCTGAAATACACTCCTTACTGCGCAATTTGCGTTGTTAGGAACGCGCTTTTTCAAATTTCCCGCGTCTGGGGGCAGTTTTCTAACGGAAACAATCAACGGCAACTCGCGGCTATTTCCGGTCAACTAAAACTGACGAAATAACCTAAAAATCGGAGCTCGTGATATCGTGAAATGAAATGTAGAAGGATTGCGTTGGATATTTAAAAGTTGATCGATTTGGTTACCGCATAAAGCGTATTTGGACCACTATAAGAGATCACGTTGGGTTTGTAAACAAACTGAAGGAAAAAATAACAACAACAACGACTCGGCATTTTCCGGAAATCACCGAGCCTGCCGTTTGCTCGTTTCCGGTGATTAGAAAACTGCCCCCAAACGCGGGAAATTTGAAAAAGCGCGTTCCTAACAACGCAAATTGCGCAGTAAGGAGTGTATTTCAGACTTTTTTAATGTGACCATCGTAATTTTCGTGTCGTTTAACCTCTATTAAGTCTATTCGCGCGGCTGTATCTCTTGCGTGCAACAGGCCCATTATTGCCAAAATTGTCATACAGGTCAATAACACATTTGATTACGTTTTACAACAAGGAGCCACTATCCCTGGCTCTCATATGAAAGCACATATCTGCATATAGAAACCAATGTGATGTGCGTTTTTTCTAAAATTAGCCAGAAATAGTGGTACTTTATTTCAAAATGTAATTCCATTTCTCTCTGATTAATCCACAGAAACCCAACGACTGGAAACAACAACATACAATGGGATCAGGCAAGAACAATAGAGAATGGCAGGGAACTAATACTGGATTTATCTTTCCAACAAGTTCGCTTTTACAAACAGGATGTATTGGACTTTTGGATTAATTTATTCCGAGAATTTAATCCAAAATTGGACACCAATATAAATTGAATTAATTTCAACTGAATCAAACGGAGAGGATGAAGCTAACAATTTAGGGGAAAATAAGCGATGAGTATTTTTAGCGAGGTATATTTTTTTTTTGTTTAGGCTTATTATGTCTCGTAAAGTTATTCGACTAAGTCGAGAAAAAAATATTTTGAACGTGAAAATAGGTGGCAAACTCTCTCTCTCTCTCTAACATCTCTAACATTGAATCTTCGGAGGATTAAAATTTTAAAACCTCTTTTTCCCGGCTTAAAATCGATGCGATTTGTTTTTTTTCTGTTAGGCTCAGTCCATTCGTCAAGGGTATTTCTTATTCAAATATTTTCATTGTGATTAAGCAAAGTCATAGAGTTAAATTAATTAAGTAAAGTCATTTAGGAGAAAATAATGGGACACAAAGTGAATACACCATTGAGTTGTACGCAGACAAAAAAATGCATGTACGTCTAATTAAAAGGTATATTACGAAGTAGAAATTTTGACTTTGAAATTTAAAGCTCAAGCTGTATTATGCGTACAGTGGACGTTGAAAAGGAGAATGAAAGTTTTCACCACTCCATTTACCAGTATATGTATTTCACCATTTATATTATTACCATTTATTTCACCAATGTATTTTGCATAAGTGGAGGAATTCTGTTTTTCTTTGAGTTCCGCGAATCATGTGATGAAAAATAAGCAAAATATAACTGAATGTAATGCGTAGCTGAGCAAACAAGCATGAGCATCAGTGCGGCATGGCTTGAATTTCGATGTATCGATTGTTATGCCATTTAAACCTATGGAAAAGGATCGATTGATAGGGTGTTCGCAGCCAACACCGTAATAATCGATTCTTTACCATGGGTTTAAATGGCATAACAATCGATATATCGCAATTCACGCCACGCCACTGATGAGCATATACATGTATTTCCACAAATTGTCTTAATTAAAATCTTGTAACCACGATTGTGAGGGCTACCTTAGACGATAACGATTATTTTCCATATACTTTAACGACAATATTATTTTGACGTCATAGCGATGACACTCAAATGTTCATTTTAAACATGCAACAATTTGTTAAACATATACATTCGTTTTGTACAAAATCAATATAAAATTACAGGTAATAATTAAATAAATTTATTCGAAATATGTGTATCTCAATTTTTCAACCCTTAAACTTATCCGATAACGTTTTATATTATTTCAGAAAAATATCTGTTTGAACTTGGTTTCCTAAGCCGTTGCTAAATCCCGTAAAAATTCTATTGGCGCGTATACGTAGTATACCGCCTTTGCGATCGTTTCGACCCCCCCCCCCCCCCCCCCCC
>NW_017547114.1:4718512-4786591 GCF_001854935.1 Bemisia tabaci
TGCACTCACAAAATTGGTTGGTAAATTCAACGAGTGGGTGCATCGACCTGGTATATCAAGTTTCTGCAATTTTTTACGGCAAATCAGTAGATTTTCGGGATGTAGATTGCTTACTTTCAATTCATGAATGAATAAAGCAACGACATGGTTGAACTTCTTTGCATGGAAAGACGTTTAAAATAACAAAATCAAGACGTATTTAATGCAATTGCATTTATATCGAGTCAATTTCTTTTCAATAATATAACGGGATTTTTACTACCGGTGATTTGGGTATTTTAGCCCCAAAATACCTTTAAATCGACTTTATCTTCTAGGAGTTCGACAGAATTTTTCCTTTCTTCGCTTAAATTATTCCGTAGCACTTTTCTTCAAGAATCTGATAAGATTTTGCTTGAGGCAGATCAAAAAACTTAAATTCGATCGAATAGCTTTCTACTTTCACAATACACGGTCTCGTCAAGGTGCGTCTTTGACCTCGCAGTGTTGGATCGTGAATTCTCTTTTTATGCTGTTTGCCTATTTTGAAATCTCTGTAAATGAAAACTAAAGGGGTTGATATGTGCGAGTTAATGACGCGCCTTATCAACACATTGTGTTGGAGTTCACTGCTTGTTTTTTTTTTTAACACTGGATTTGTCGCGCAGAATTGTGGAGACGGAATTTTGTCGCGCACACTAACAGAAACTACTTGTAAATGTTAAACCAAATAAAGAATATTACTCTAGAATGACTAAATGACTATGACTAAACGATTACTAAAGAATATGTTTAAGCTGTGTAGACAGGACAGTATATTTTTCAGAAAAAGCTACCCACAGTTTAAAATACAATCGTCAAAATTGAATGTAATTTTATCAGGAATAATACTATATTCATCGCTTCTGCCAGTGAATTTTCTTGATTTCGTATAAAGAGGGAGAAGAGCATACATTTTATCAATAAGCACATGTCAAAATTCATCAAAATTTTACGATCACTTTGGATCTAAATTTCAGAAAGTAACGATCAAAATTGCTCTTTGAGAAGAAATTAAAGCAAAGATTGAAACCAAGGAACGTTCTGATGTACTTTAATCGGTTTATATTGCTTACGGTCGGTGTGATAACGACAGTCGGACTTTATTTTGCAATTAGGCACTACAATTTCTGACTCATGCGTGAAAACACCAATGTTCATAGGAAAACCAACGGTACATACGTTGTTTCTAAACTGAGCCAGAAGTTGTAGTTCCTATTTGCAAAATATTGTCCAGTTGAAACCAAAAAACGTGAATCTCGTTTTATGTTTTTTTTCTAAAAACATGAATGCATTTGAATCATGAATGCATGGGTCATCATGATCAGAGGCGATAAATAGGGTGTTCGCGGCTAACACCGTAATAATCGATTCTTTACCATAGGTTTAAATGGCATAACAATCGATATATCGCAATGCACGCCACGCCACTGATCTTGCTCATTGTTAGAAAATTGACTCAACGAGTGACAAAATATATGGATAAATGGATGTACTTAGAATTCAATTATGATCTTTGAGACCGGTTTATCCTCATCTTCTATCTACCTAAAATTGTCTCCCGTGACCTCAATTTTTATCTAACATTTTCCCTCGGGTAAACTCAAAACTAATTAGCACACCGAAACTCACACAATGCAAAATATAGGACATCCGGAAAACTCCTCAGTATTATTATGCATTTTTCAACTATTTCAGAAGAATTTTCCGGCATCTAAGTTAGGATACGAAGAGGCGGAAAAGTAGATCTCAGTCTTAGTGCCTCTCGAGTCCCGAGAGGTTTTAATTTTTAAACGACAGAAGTTCGAAGCAGCACCATGGCTTTTCTGTCTCAAAGATTGAAGTTTTTGTTCGTGTTATTGGGCCATTTCAAGTTGTGTTTTTCTAATCACGAACCGCAAGTGTGCATTTCGAGTGGGTGCATCAGAGGTTCGACCATAGAGACGAATTTCGATAACCGAAAGGTTTGCTCTTTCCGCGGCATATTTTACGCCGAGGTCACAGAAAGATTTACGGTTAGTACAATGCGAATAAAGTTGCGGTTTGAAGACCCTTTTGTCAAGTTTAAATTGGCTTGAACAAACTTGATGATGGCGGATGTGAAGTTTATGTAAAGTGCAATCTTCAGAACAAGCCACGGAAAGTTTCAGGGTAGCACAGTCGAAAAGAAAATTGAGGATTTAGGAAAACTTTTACCGAAGTATGGTTCCAACAACAAATAGGTACCAAAGGTGATTCTAACTGATCCAAGGACGAGATTTGCCACTACACTGCGCTATATAGAGAGAAAACTCAACACAAAAGTTTGGCCGATACGGGAGGTGGAACACAAAGTATAACCCAAGTCTTCTGTTGGCTTAGGGGTTTCCCAGTCTCTCCATGGTTTTTTGCGCTAAATTCACAGCAAATTGTACCAAAATCAACATGAAATTTGGGTTGGGTGTTTCATTTCCTATATTAACCAAGATTAACACAAGAGCACAAATATTTTTATAAGAGTGCGACACTTTTTTGTGTTTTTAAAAGTCTATAATGATCGTTAAAAACAATGTAAAGCAAATGTAGCAGGCATCAATACTGAATAGTGTGATATCAAACTGAGGACTCATTGAAAAACGATATCGCACTGAAAACAGTAAGTAGTTTAAATTTGCTGCTAATAAATGTTTTTTCTTGAATCAAGAATTTTGCTGCTGAATTTAAGCTACTTTTTTGCTTAACCCGAGCCATTTTCTTCTTGTTACTAGAAAAATACAGCTTAAATGCAGATAACAAAAACTCTTGGCAGCAAATTTAAGCAATTTTTTTTCAGTGCGAAAACTACCATAATAGACGTCGCCCCTGACAAGACAGAGTTACTATAACTCTTATTCACACATTAAATCGATGAGCTACGTCCATTATGGTAGTTTTCGACTTACATTTTTAACGCATTTCACAATTTTGATGTAATTTTACTCAATAATAATGCCGCTACACATCATGGATCAGTTTCTTGCATTATCTTGTACATTTAGATAATTATTGCCTCTGAAAGACGCAAACCGTGAGGCAGTGCAACACGGAAAAAGTGTTCGGGATGTTGTCTAAAATCGTGCCAGTGGCGTGGCGCGATTTGCAATATATCGACTGATTTGCCAGTTAAACCTATGGGAAAGGATCGATAGACATGGTGTTCGCAGCGAACACCATAATAATACATTCTTTACCATAGCTTTAAACGGAGGAATATCGATAATCGATCATTCTCGCCTCGCCACTGTATCATACTATAATTTGCTGGATGATATAGGGATTTTCCATTAATTGTGGTAGCAGCGCAACTCAAGTTGGGATAGTACCGTAACATTAGGGTCAAATCTAATTTACTGGGCACCACCACAATTAATTAAGAATGCCCATGTAGTCCAACAACCCTTAGTTCTTTTTTTCCGTGAACGCAGTGGCAAATCTCGTACACGCATCCCTTAGAATCTCCTTAATAAAATTGGGAGAAATATTCGAGTCAGTAGGTACAATCTGGTACATCCAACATTTGCCCGGAAATATTTGGACCGCGTTAAGCAGAAAGGGACCAAGCCACATCAGGTATTCCTAAAAGCTGGAAAATTTAATATTTTAAAGGAAATCGTTTTTGCGGATTTTTTTGAAAATTTTAAGGAATTTGCTTCGTACTATGCAGGTAATTCTCTAAAACTTGCACAAGAATCCGCACAACCGTTTTCGTGTAAAAAATTAAAGTGCCCAGTTAAATTTGGCAAAAGCTAATGTGGCTTGGTTCTTTTCTGCCTAACGCGGTCCATTTAACAGCGGCACAATATGCCATTAGACGAAGTTAGAGTACCTTTATAGACAGAGTATGGCCATTTCTGTGCCGGTTTTTCATTGGTTGCGAGAAAATAGGCTGACATGATGTTCTACGGCTGTAAATAAGCCAACAAGATGGCTGTTATCAGCAAGCAAGTTTGAGGTCATGCACATCTTACATTCTACTGTGATAAAGGCGAAAGGTAATTTGACGGTGTTTTTCATGTGTTATTCGCAGATATGCTATAGTTTAAATTGTTACCGCCGTATAATTGAAATTGTTGTCTTTTAGCTTCTTATCAATGTTACGGCGAGTCGCCATCTTGTTTGTTTCTTTACGGCCGTAAGAGCATCTTGAAGCCTAAACACTCTTCGACCAATCAAAAAGCTCAGTTTTCCTGTAGTAAAAAGATACGAATGGCCACACTCTGTCCACAAAGGTACTCTAGACGAAGTATAAATTAGACTACATTTTGCAATTAGGGACTATAAATTCCGGCCCGGTTTACAAACAACGTAAGTGCCATTAGTTTCCCTATGTACATAAGTGTTTTTTCAAATGAGCCAACATTTATAAGTCCAAATTGCAAAATGCAGTCCAACTGAGGCACCCCGTTTGTGGTCATCTTGAGGTTTTTTTCTTTTTACATGAATTTACAATTTGCACAATTGGCCATCTTGGTGTGACTAGCTTACTTCCTATGAAACTTGCTTCAAAGTATGTAAGGAATAATGCCGAAACGTATGTTACTTATATTCAGGATGCGGTACCAAAACAGTCGTTTGACGGTGTTTTCGACGCTACGAAAGATGGTCCTGTGTGCGTTCAAAGACAAAGTATAAAATTCGGCGATGAAATCATTGTCATTGGTGAGGAGGACTGTCTCACGATCAACGTTTATACACCCGCTGTAAGTTCGTCCGTGGGTTTTATGACCTTTGAATACCAAATACTAACACCTCATTTCGTTTTTAGATTTTTAAACGAACTTCTTCACAATCTACTGAAGCGGATGACCATTATTTCGTTTAAATTGAAAAAAATGTTTTACTTTAAAGGAAACATATTCAGCTTTATTTTTTGGTGTCATCTAAAAAATGTTATCCGTTTAAAAATGTTGTTGGTCTAAGGAAATGAATTGTTTCAATTCATTAAAATGAAGTATTTTCTTTTAGCCCAAAGAAAATAAAAATTGTAGGTTTTAGATTTTAAACGCACTTTTTCACGATTTACTGAGGTGGATGGTCAACATATTGTTTAAAAAAAGACAATGTTTCTATTTTAAAGAGAGATTTTCAGCTTTGTTTTTTGGTGTCATCTAAGAATGTTTATCTGTTTAAAAATTGTGTTGGTCTGAAGAAATGCATTTTTTAAATTAAAATGAAGTAATTTCTTTTAATTCAAAGACATATTAGTTCCGTCAACTTTTGGCCAGAGTATCATAAGCGCCATGCAACGTTTCAAAATTTCCGCCGCCATTTTATTCCTTTACGGAGAAATTGTTGATTGAATGGTTAAATCCGTTTGAAAATTTCACTGACTTTTTTCTGTGCTACCGATAAAATTCAGGGAAACCAGACTCGACCGACAATTTCTCTGTAAAAACATAAAATGGCGGCGGAAATTTTGAAAAGTTGCACGGCGCTTGTGATACTTGGCCGAAAGGTGATGATATCGTCACCTTCCAGGCAAAGTATCACAAGCGCCATGCGACGTTTAAAAATTTCCGCCGCCATTTTATTTCTTTACTGAGATATTGTTGGTTGAATCTGTTTGGAAATTTCACTAAATTTTATCGGCAGCACAAAGAAAATTCAGTGAAATTTTCGGACAGCCCTGTTGAGCAATTTCTCTGTAAAGAAATAAAATGGCGGCGGAAATTTTTAAACGTCGCATGGCTTGTGATACTTTGCCTGGAAGGTGACGATATGTCGTCGATGACTTTCGATTTTTTTTAAAAAGTTCAATTTTTTTTCATTAAAATATAAGAAAAAAAACAACTCGTCTTTATCCGTGATCGAATCGAGTCCTTATGAGTGCACCGTGTTATAGTGTCCTCAGGCGACGAATCCACCATCTAATAATTCGTTGCCAGTTTTTGTGCTTTTCCACTTCGGCTCCTGGGTCGAGGGATCCAATCGCGAGGCCATCTACGGACCCGAATTCCTGTTAAATCGCGACGTTGTCTTAGCGGTGCCTAATTATCGCCTTGATGCTATCGGTGAGTTTTCCTCATATATTTTGCTACAGAAAAAATACGAATAAAAACATATTCCCAAATTCGTTTCAATGATGACTGAACCCTTTCAGACGCATAAAGCACTTAAACATGACAAAACTGATAACCGTTTGACGAACGAGTCGTTTTGACAAAAATGTTGGCGTTTTTGTCAACGTGCGTTCAAATTGAATTTAAAACTGAACTTCTTATTCCCAAGAGAAATAGCTCATTCGAGCATAATTGAAAGAAAGAATATCGACGGTGAAACTACCAAACCACGTATCTCGTTTGCGGTGTTTAAAAATCTACGCTCGCATTTTATTTTTTTGAAGTAGACCAAATCAATATCATTCCTTGAAATTTTCACGGAATTTCCTCCGCACAAAGAGGAAAAATCACAGAAATTTTCAAGACTGGATTTTAAGTAGTTTTTCATTTAAAAAATAAAGTATGACAGGAAGTCTGCGACGTCGCAAACCGAGATACGTGGTTTGGTAGTTTCACCGTCGATATGTAATGCATGCATGGATATGTATGCATAATGTAAAGAAATGCTGTTTGGTCAAACACTATAGCTGCGACCGATCTGGAGGCTTCGGTGCCCTGATGATGGGTCCAATTAGACCCAAAGTGCGCCTACAATTGCCTTCCTGATTGGTCGCAAATATTGTTGCACCACAACAGCATTTCTCTATGGGCAAAAATTGTACTCGAAAAAAATTTTTCTCTCACCAATGAGGATTTCAGTTTTATACTAGATTCTAATTCAAGTTGGCAAAATCACCAGCTCTCTTGACCATAAATTAAATAAAAAGTAAACTAAAGTTATTGTGAGTGAAATTTTTGTATGGTAGGGAAAATTTCAAACAATTGACTTACTCCTGTAAGAAATGAATTAACAAAAAGCTCTTTGCTTTACTGTGAGATTCACGATTTCCCTCTTTTCTCATTAATTATGTCCTCCAAAAACATTTCTAAAGTTTCACCTTTGAAGTGTTATGATCAAAAGAGCATACCATTTAATATAGCGGGATTAATGGTGCGAAAAAAGTTGGGATCAAAGACTCAAATCGATTTTTTTTATCAGAAAATCTATATTATAATCTATATTATATCTATATTATAATATCGATTTCGAAATTCGCAGTTTTAAGCACTACGACCTGAGGTTGTAACTAAAGCTTTAACTGAAAACTTCACAATGCTAAAAAAAAAGAAAGAAAAAAAAACACAGGTTTTTGCAATTTTTCGGGCTATTATTAAAATTGATGGACAAAGCTATAGACAAATAAGACAAAAAGGATATGGAGGGATCCTATTGGTGGAAGCGGGTGGTTACAATGGACAAAGGCAGTATGTAATAGACCAACTAACGGCAACCCACGAGAAACCCGATAGTTAGTCCATCATTTTCTCCCTTAGTCTAAAGCGGTCACACATTTCAACCGACAGGATCGCTCCATACTACCTATGTCCTTTTTGTCTATCGCTTTGTCTATCAATTTCAATACGTTATATTTCGTCGTTCCCTGGACGATGGAACGTAACTCAATTCTATTGTTGCAAAATTGACTCAAACAATTTAATTTTTTATTTTAATGTACTTGTGCCATCTTTGTCCAAAACGTTTCTGATTTTTGTATAAGATCAGAGAAAAAATCAGAGTATTTTAAAGTTAGAAATGCCCAAGAATCTCCCGGTAAAAATGCAAGATGCGAGCAGTGATTTGGTATAATTGAGTTGTACGCTCTTTTGTACGGGAAACGACGACTTTTATCTTTCTTATCCGTGCATGCCTTAGATGACTTTTTAGAGCCTCCAGTAAAATTTCAGGGTAATGGAGAATTTGCAAGGGTCTGAAATTTGATGAATTTCATGTTTAAGTGGAATCTACTGAGTGAACTGAACACGGAGATACCCCTCATTCATTAATTGAGCAATTATTAGAAGAGATATGACAAAATAACCGATTCTACTAAAATACATGTGTTCAAATGGGAAATGCCGTCAGATGACGTCACTAGGCGGTGCATTTTTCACTTTGAAATACATTTTTAAAGCATTTACCATGTCAGGAGAAAATTATAAAAAATACTGTGAAATCAGTTCTTTAAGCACTTCTAGATAAAGCAATAAAAAAATTTAAGTACAAACTCTCCATTTTTTCAGGATTCCTTAACACTGGCGACAATGTCACTATCGGGAATTACGGATTCAGGGACCAAGTCTTGGCCTTACAATGGGTGCAAGATAACATTGCTGCTTTCGGTGGGGACCCGAGTCGGGTCACTCTCATTGGCGAGTCCTCCGGGGGCTCAGCTGCTACGTTGCACTTAATGTCACCACTCAGTAAAGGTACGTTCGTTACGATTGTGTAGCTATAATGTTGTCTACATTACCTTACTACCATACAAACCTCTGCTGAGATAACAAGCGTTTTTAAAAACAAAAATGCCTATGTAGACCCGTGTAATGGGGATATTCAATAAAAGTCTCAAGGAGTTATTTCGGTCGGGATTGTTCCTCTTAATAAAAAATAAATAAATATAAAACAGACATGAAAATTTCGAATAATCGAGATGAAGATGCACATTGCCTTTCATTATGCGTTAAAGGTATTCGGTACGTTCGTTACTTTTGTGTAACTATGATGTTGTCTACATTACATGAGCCTGGTTGAACATTATTTTTTCAGGATTATTTGCGTACGTTATCGCAATGTCTGGGAGCGCATTGTCCCCTTTATCCTTCACAGAGAGGCCAGTTGCCGCAAACGCGACACAACGACTCGCTGAGTTGGTTGGATGTCCAGTTTGCCCCTCAGAAGATCTTACTAACTGCATGCGAAACGTACCCGCTGAAACGCTTATCCTAGCGCAAGTTAATTTGACTTCAGTAAGTAACGTAACTTCAGTAAGAATACCTTCTTGATATCTTCTCCAATAATTGTTTAATTCATGAACCATGGGTAGCCTCGTGTTCAGTTCACTTCCTAGTCACCACTTAAACATGAAATTCATCAAATTTCAGACACCTGCAAATTCTCTATTACCATGTTCTGTATAATTTACTGTGTTCTTTGAGTCTTAAGGTGATTCGATGGTCGCCATATTTGGTGTCAGAACGGCATGCGATATATCGCATCAATTGGTTCAATTTTTCAGCTACTCGTCATTTTTCTCCAATTTTGAGATCGCAATTCTGTTATCAGGAGACCAAAGCACTCACTTACCAATTTTAACAAAGAAATTCAACGTAATAAAGGCGTGGTTTTTTCAGCGAGAAAACATCGCATTCGAGTGCAGTTTCGATATCAGTATCGAATGCGATGTTTTCTCGCTGAAGAAACCACGCCTTTATTACGTTGAATTTCTTTGTTAAAATTGGTAAGTGAGTGCTTTGGTCTCCTGATAACAGAATTGCGATCTCAAAATTGGAGAAAAATGACGAGTACCTGAAAAAATGGAACCAATTGATGCGATATATCGCAGGCCGTTCTGACACAAAATATGGTGTCCATCTAATCACCTTAAACAAAATTAAAAATTGGAAATCCGTCATCATTCTAAACTTACGGCATTTATGTCACTCTGTAGGATAGGTTTCCACCATTCGTTCAACTATATTTTCTTCCAACGTTGGATTACGATTACTTGGCCAACCCGACGTTCCCGTTCGATCCGAGGATAGCTGATATGACAGAACCTATACCGCTGATGACAGGAAGCAGCACAAATGATGGCCTCTTTTATTTATCAGGTACGCCAGTTATTATATTGATGGCCAAAGTGCAAGACCACGATCTCTATCCTGGAGCGGAGCATCGCGAGCTCACGCCTCACGTCATAGCGCCTCCAATGGACCACTAGACAAGGTACGAATTTCAGCATTCTGATGCATGTTTCATAACCAAAATTTCACGTAAAATACGACATGTACAACGAAAATTACCGAAATCAACTCCTTACGAAGAGTTTTAATGATTCCTGATGCGTGAATTCAAACCACCCGCTCATGAAAACTCAATGCTCTACGTGATTCACATCGCGCGCTAAACGTTATCATGACAGTCTCTGCGATATAAAAATCTGGCAACCTCAATCTTGACGCTTTAGCTCAGCTATAGCAAATTGCTTATCGTTTGAAAAACACATGGCGGGAAATGAACATTGCTCGGTTGAGAAGCTTGCTGAAACCGTTGTAGTGCGCGGTTTGACTCACGTAGAGCTTTGAGTTTCTTGTGAGCGGGCAGTTCAAATTCCTCGTAACCAATGTGAAATAAAAACGTTAATATCTTCGTTAGGAGTTGGTTTCAGTAATTTTCGTTGTGTGAATCGTGTTCTACGTGAAATTCTTGTTAAGGGACATGTATCAGATTGTTTAAATTCGTACCTTGTCTAGTAGCCTTCCATTTCGCAGATGCAACACCGACATCTGTCAAGCACGAATAGTTGTATCCTTGCGCCGTCATCAACGCGCAACCTTTCCCTTGCTCTACTTCCAAGTTTTGTTGGTACCGTCTATCTTATTCGTAGTAGTTATTCAAGGGCTACGTGAGCAAAACAGACGAAGATAGGAGAGATCTAATCGGGCCTTTTTTTTAAAAACTTTTCTCCCGAATCTGAGCGACACCTCATTGGCAGAATAAAGCGGAACATTGCGAGTTCACGCCTCGCGCCATCGCGCCTTCAATTTTGCAGATGCAACACGGACACCCATTAAGCGCGAATAGTTGTATCTCTGCACCGTCACCAAAGTGAGTCATTTCTCTCACTCTAGCTCCATGTTGTGTTGGCTCCGTTTGTCTTATTTGTAGCGGTGTTTAAAGAGCTACGTAAGCAATGCAGCCAAAGCATAACTTCGATTTTTGTTGGCCAAATTAGGTTTCGGGTAAAAAACAATGGGTGAAGTGTCTAGCTACCTCATGGCATAGAGGGTTAAACGGCTTTATTGGGATTTGTTTACATTAACTAAGAATCGAGATCAAAAGTTGGCGGACGAAACATTTTTAAAGGTAAATTCACGATTCCGCAGTTCAATCTATTTTAAGGAAAATGTTTCACAACATTCCTCAAAAATAAATATTTTATCGAAAGATATTTGGAAAGATCCGAACCACTGAAAAAAGGAGTCTTAAATTTGCCGCTAAGAGGTATTTTTTCTTAAATCAAGAATTTTGCTGCTTAATATAAACTACTTTTTTTTGTACAAACTGCGCATTATTTTTCTCGTATCAAGAAAAATTCGGCTTAAATCAAGATGAAAAAAAAATTATTGGCGGCAAATTCAAGAATCATCATGCTTGAGCCAAGTAGATTTTTTCAGTGATGTTCTTCGGCTCCTTATATTTTCTTATCACAGCAGTTTTGTCTACACGGAAAAAATTAAATTTCTGATTTAACAACTCAATTGCTAAAAAAATGTGACTGCAACGTTTCAGCGTACTTTTTACAACACAAAAATGCTACTTAAATCACTATTGTAAGCTAATTTAACCACACTGGAAAAAAAACACATTGAATCTAGAGTACAGACTCTTGAAAATATTGACAAGAAAAAGGATTCTTGATTCAATCAGATTTAAGCTTAAATCAAAGGAAACCTGCTCAAATTAAGAGCCTTGGTTCTTGATTTAAGCTTAAATCTGATTGAATCAATAGTATTTTTTCTTGTCGATGTTTTTAAGAGTCTGGACTCTAGATCCAATGTGTTTTTTTTCCCCCAATGCACGGAGGTGGTTAAAGTAGCATTTTTTTATTGTAAAATCTGCATTGAAACATTGCAGTCACATTTTTTAGCAATTGAATTGTTAAATCAGCAATTTAATTTTTTCCGTGAGCGCACTTTCTAAAACTACCTCCATGTGTACTTAGCTGTCTACAATATCCCGGGGTTCGAGGAGCTCATTTACAAATATTACAAGTACTTTTTGGCGAGACTAATGGATCTTGGGCATCTTTTCCCGATGTACGCCATTCCAACCGTCATGGACCGGGTTTACAGTCGCTATTTCCAAGATCAACCACTCTCAAGGGACTACCAATCAAACCTCAAGCAAGTAAGATTTTCGAAAGTTTTCCGGAAGTTTTTCAGGAGAGACATTACATTTTAGAGACCTTGCACTGGAAAATAAGTTGTTTGGATCTAGAGTCCAGACTCTGAAAGTGCAATTGCGTTTGATGTTAATGAAAATAACTGCGAGTATTTTATTACTTTTAAATGTAATTTTTGTATTAAATATCTAGAGCAAACAAACCCTCTTCCTCTTTATGTAGCTTAAGTAATAGTTACATGGATCCCTAGATTTACCGCACAATGGAGAGTTTGCACAGGAAAATGTTATTGCTTTATCTGAGTGCTTAATGAGCTGGCTTTGCAACATTTTCATGATTTTTTTCTGAAATGGAAAATTGTAGAAAAAAACATTTAAAAGTGAGAGAATGAGTGGCCTTGTGATGTCATTTGGCGGCATTTCCAATTTAAATTAACGCTTTTTGTCATATTTTCTCCAATAATTATTCAGTTTAGAAACCAGGGACATGCTCGTGCTCAGTTATCTGAGTAGTTTCATTTTAAATATGCAATTAACGAAATTTCAGTCACCTGCAAATTCTCTAGTAGTTAAAAGGTTAAGCTTAACCATTTAACCACTTAACTCGGATAAACCCTTGCAGCATTGCGTGCGTTATGAGCGTCAATATTAGTTAATTATGATTTTATCAATTGCAGATGTTTACAGACTATGATTTCTTCATAACGACTGCAATTCCAGCCTTGAGGCACGCAAAAATCGGAGCTCCGACTTGGTATTACGTTTACGACTACGAAACGGAAGTATCTTTCAACGATCTCCTATTCGATCCGAGTATCAGTAGCACTCTAGGTCAGTCCAGAGACCAAGAGAGACTCTTTACTAGTATCTATTGCAACGATAGAAACTTTGTGTCAATATGACTGCCAAAAAATTAAATTTCAAGATTGCCAGCTTTTGCGATGAAATGTGGATATGTTACAGGGATTTAAATGGGAAAAAGTGCCGATTTTTCTGTATTTTTTGGCAACAGTGATAAAATGGTGTCCACGCAAACAGCACATTGTTTGCCATCTCTTCCTTGGATCAAAGAATGGAGGGAAAAATAAGGAGAAGTAAGGGAGAAAGAGAAGAAAAAAGAGAAGGAGGGGGAGAGAAAGCAGAAGAGGGAGAGAAAAAAGTGGAGAGGATGAGAAAGAAATGGATGGCAATAAAGCGGAAGCAGAAGACAAAGAAGAGGAACAAACCTGGAAATCTCCACGGAAAAAAAAGGTTGTCTCGTGCAGCCATGAAGATGGTCGATTCGACCATCTTCGAAAGCTGGAAACCGCGCCAACCAAATTGTTGGCTAGATCGACAACCAGCAGGTAGTGACGCTGCCTTCATGCCGCGCGGCTGGGTCAGCCCTGCGGAGATGGTTAGATCAACCCGAGCGCTCGGCCGCAGCGCTCAGCAATTATGTCAAAGTGACCCATTTTGAGGGCTACCATGCCCGCTTTGTTTTGCCAAAATGGACAGCGGTCATTGCTACAATTTTTCGGGGCTTTTAATGGAAAATAGGGGGCCAGGAGCCCCATAAAATAAATATCTGAGAACGCTAAATTGTAAAAATGAAAAATATGAAATTTGTTAATTTACTCAATTTATTTTACTACGATAGAATTTTTTCAACCCATTATTTGGGATTGAACCTGGACCTACCTAATCCTAACCTATCACCCTAACGATTGAGCTATGACGACCGATGATGAAGGAGCACAAAAAATCTATATTTAACCGTCAACGTCGATCTGCTTGAGTTTGATTACTGAATTCGAATCTAGATTTGTATTTGTGATCATTTGTTTCATTTCTTTAAATCGCACACCCTGTTTTTTTCTTTATTATACTTTTTATTTCTACTACACACGCTACAAAAAAAAATATGATCGGATTTACCAGTGATTGGTTATTATTAACCATGCTGTCTTCTTGCTTTTTTTCCAATGAAGCTGCGCAGTTTAGTTAGTTACCAATATACCAGTATTGTAAATTACACGATACGGCTGACACCATGCTAGTGTGGCGTTTCCGACTGCGTAGTATGGTAATTTCAAGCTTCCCGAATTCCAGATGCTCCGACGAACTTTATGGATTCTAACATCCACTCAACATATATTTTTAAATATTAACTCAAATTATCAGAAACAAATTTGATATGAAAGTAGTAGATATTTTACTTACTTTTTGATTAAAAATTCCGGTACACATACAATTACTGGCAGTTAAAGCAAATTTGACGAGAAATAGCAGATAATTGCTTCACCGATTTCAAGTAAATGATACCAAAACGGAACTTGTTTTTACCGTCAAAGAATCATTTACAGACTAAATCAGTTTCACAAAAAGTTTGATTTCATAATAAGTAGATAGATAGTTCAAAATATACCTAAAAAAATAAACTACACGCAGTCGTATCAATTGCCACAGTTCACGGTGGGACTGCAGAAACTGTCAAATTTTGATTAAAGCTTATATTCAACAAATATCCCAGGAAAATTTTACTCTGCATCAGAGTATTTTGATTCTCTAAAATTTTAACACAAATAGATATACGAACGAAGTATTCAATAATCACTGGTCTATCATTTTCAAGGGACTTCCGTATCTTCCCGCTTTCGCAATGACTTTATACAGTAACCGACACTCACTAAATAACAGAACAATTTTGCGAAACGCCCTTCAAGTTTTCAGAATTCACACATTTTGTTAGCCAGATTCATCGCAGCAACTCTTATAACCTCCAAAAAGTGGTCGATACAGGTAACTAGGAACTTTCGGAAAATATGCGTGGAAAGTTAAAACAGATAGATTTAAAGAGAAGACGGTAGCTGTAGAAACGATTCGAACACGAATTTGGGCAAATTACGCGTAAATTCACATGGATTAATATAGATAAATAAAGCCAAGCGCACAGACTCCGAACAACAACGTGATGAACTCGTAACTGAGTGACAAAGGAAAAATGGCGGACCGCAGCTTAGCCAGGCGGGAACTCTCACCGCGCTGACAGTACCTGATGGTTGGGTCGCCTTTGTGATGGCCAGTTCAGCTTTGTCAAGATGGTTAATCCGTCCATCTCAGCTACAGTGACATCCGCCGTAAGATTCTTGCTGGCTTGGCCTACTTGTGAGGGTATGATAACATACATTGCTGGTTGCACCACTAAAAGATGCAACAGTCGGATTTAATTTAGGCGTATAGGTAAATTGGATTCGTGCTTGGTCACATCGGTCAACGTGGCTGGTGAATCCAACTATTTTTGTTGGTTCTCACGGCGTTTTACTTTTCAACCATACCGCATTAGCTGTTAGAGACAACCTATTTTTTTCCGTGTCTGAGAAAATAAATAAATGAAAGAAATGGGAGTAATTTTGGCGTACTCGCGGTTTGCTACCGATCGATTGGCACCAGTGGCGTGGCGGGAATTTCGATATATCGATTGCTATGCCATTTAAACCTATGGAGAAAGATCGATTATCAGGGTGTTCGCAGCGAACACCTTAGTAATCGATTCTTTACCATAGCTTCAAATGGCGAGATATCGATAATCGATTATTCACGCCACGCCACTGATCGGCACCCCGATAGTAAATACTTTCTTTCTATGCCTCTCGCGAGGGGCTAGCGTATATCGAACGATTGGACTTCATTTTGTAATTAGGAACTATTTATGACTGATACATAAAAACACTTATCTGCATAGGGAAACTTATGTCACATATGTTGTTTCTGAATTGAGCTGGAAATTGTAGTTCCGAATTTCAAAACGAAGTCCAATTCGTTTATCAACGACACCGAAGTTTGGTAAACTTGTTTCGCGCATTGTATCAACCGAGGCTCATCAGCCAACTGAGAGGTAGTCAACAACCACCAAAAAAGATTTGCTGATTTATAATTTGACTGCATTTTACAAAAAGGAACCACCATTTCTAGCTCATTTTACAAAGAACTTTTGTGTTATTTGGTTTCCCCATGCAACTATGTGCTTTTGTGTATGAGCCAGAAATAGTTGCTCCTTATTGTAAAATGTAGTTCCATTGTTGACGTATAATTTTCAATGGAAATCATGAATCCCTGTAAGGCCAGACGTAGCCAGATGTCAGTGGAAGGTCTTCTCTTAATAATCATAGCAAATATTTGGCCGGGAATCATTCCTCTAATTCATTTTAAGAACTTTTGGTCCAGTAGCACATCATTTAACGCGACGATAGCTTTCCCGCCTTGTATATTTCTACTCGCTATCACCTTGTCTATCTTTCCGTTCCGTCTTTGATAAACTACAAACCGACGGCGAAATTCCCAAACCACGCATCTCGTTTGCCGTGTTTGCAAACCTCCGTTCCCTGTTGATTTTTTTCAAGGAGGACAAATCAACTTTATTCCTTGAAGTTTTCAAGGAATTTTCTTCTCACAGAGAGGAAAAATTAAGGAGGTTTCAAAGAATTGAGGTTGAGTTGTTTTCCCTTTAAAAAATAAAGTGTGACAGGAAGTCTGGAACGTCTCAAACCGAGATGCGTTGTTTGGAAGTTTCATCGTCGCAATCTGATATCCAAGTGAGACTATAAGATTTCATACCTCGCTTATATTTTTTTTAGATAAACCGGGGCATCTTGATAATCTTTTGACATTATTTCCGATGCCCGAGTACTTCCCAAACAGGACATACTCGGACGCAGAAATAGAATTCATCAGGAATCGTGTGGATTTATGGGTAACTTTTGCCGCCACTGGGTAAGCCTGAGTTGTTTATTTGTCTTTTGCCTTTTTGCTTATCACGAGATACATCTATACTGTCGTGCTAAGGAAAAACGCCGTATGAACATTCGAGAGTTGCATTTCCTTTGATGAAATGTTCATTTTTGAGGAATGTTATGAATATTTTTCCAAGAATTTATCAAGAACTTTAGGTATAATTGCGAACTAAATTATCTGAAAAATTGAAAGCAAAATATTACCAAATTTCCCCGAAAATTCGTGATTTACCATTGGAACTTTGGCAACGCCTGAAGGTTCATACGGGGGTTTTCCTTAGCACGGCAGTATAGCTGATGGGTCAAACGGATCTTACTGCGATGTGGGAGCCACTACCTAGCTCAACTAAAAAAACACCTATGTGTCTCAGAGAAGTAATGCTACGAATGTTGTTTCTAAAATGAAGCAGATTAAATATTTGTCTCATATTACAAAATGTAGTCCAAATAAGCATAGTGCTTAGCGGTAGTTTTTGGTAACGCTATAATAATCCATGGATTATACCATTGCAAACTTCATTCAGTGGCGAGGCGTGAATGATCGATTATCGATTTTTACCCATGTGAGGCTATGGTAAAGAATCGATTATTGAGGTGTCCGTTGCAAAAATTGTGTCTATCGATTTTTTCCCAATGGTTTTAAAGGTAGATCAATCGATGTATCGCAAAGCACGCCATGCCAATGACTCCATTACTGTTGGCGAGACTCCCTCCTACGATTATTTCGATTGTTTTCATACATGAAAAAGTACGACATTCAGAGTTGCCACTCGGTAAAAATCACCACTGATGGAAAGTATTCAAATACTTAGAGATGTATCCGAACAACCCTTGGATACAGCAAATTAAAATGCATACTTCAAGGAAATATTGCATTTGGTCAGTGTTTATAAAACTTGACCTTTCTTGTATTTCATTTTTATTTTTTTTTTGTCAAAACAGTCCACGAAGCTGAAATTCAGTTAAGTTTACTCTCATTTGGATGTATTTCTGTCAAACGGAACTATGTGCATTATAACTAGAGCCCTGTTATGTATATATTCTTATGGGTCTCAGGGCCCATGTCTTGATGTTCATAGTTCCGTTTGGCAGAAATACGTCCATTTAATGTATCAGATAATCCGTTGATATTCAATATAAGATACCGGTATAACATTCACGGTCCTTCCTTCCGACGCTTAGCTAATTCCAAAATATTCAGACAAGTCAGTAAATTAATGAGTTTCTTTCTCTTTTTACAATCCACAGAAATCCAACGACTGGAAATGACAACATACAATGGGATCAAGTTGGATCACTAGAAAATTGCACTGTCTTAGTACTGGATAAAAATTACCGGCTGGATAACAAATACAGAAGAGATGCACTGTTATTTTGGATCGATCTTTTGCAAAAATATTCAGGCTTGCAGATTCTCTAATTTGTATTGAAATAATGTATTACTTCAACTAAATTAAATGAAAAGGAACTAAATTTCCTTTTTTTTGGGGGGGGGGGAGTTAGTATGAGCTAGAGTTATTTTTTTGTTGGTTTAACATATTTTCCCTTTAATCAATCGTAAAAACAGGCGCAAAGAATCAGAAGCGCCTATTTGATTTTAAACAAAATCAAAGAAAATTTCGACCTGATATTTTCGTTCGTTCTGTTTTCTGTACTATTGTCATCAAGAAAAAAAATTGAACATCGTCTGAATTTCTGAATCCCAGTTATTAAGATCAGAAGCGGACTGGCTCCTCGAAGCGGCCGAGGATTATTAGCGGAAAACCTACAAGATTGCAAAATCTATACGATGGCATAAATTAAGTTTTTTTTACGTCGCACTTATCCTACAATGGACCACTAGACAAGGTAAGAATTTAAACAATCTGATACATAATTTTAACCAGAATTTCACGTAAAACACGATTCGCGCAACGAAAATTACTGAAACCAACTCCTAACGGAGATATTAACATTTTTATTTCACATTGGTTAAGAGGAATTTGAACTGCCCGCTCACAAGAAACTCAAAGCTCTACGTGAGTCAAATCGCGCACTACAACGGTTTCAGCAAGCTTCTCAATCGAGCAATGTTCATTTACCACCATGTGTTGTTCCAACTATAAGCAATTTGCTATAGCTGAGCCAAAGCGCCAAGATTGAGGTTGCCAGATTTTTATAACGCAGAGACTGTCACGATAAACGTTTAGCGCGATGTGTATCACGTAGAGCATTGAGTTTTCATGAGCGGGTGGTTTGAATTCATGCATCAAGAATTATTGAATACCTTCGTAAGGAGTTGATTCTCGGTTTCGTTGTGCGCATCGTGTTCTACGTGAAATTTTGGTTAAGAAGCATGTATCAGAATGCTGAAATTCGTACCTTGTCTAATAGTCCATTGCCATGATCATAGATTTTTGTCGAAGCTCCGTCGGTTCTCCTATGTCGTAAAAATATGGTAACGATAAAAATGGCGTAAATTAAGTTCTTTTTATGTCGCACTTATCCTACAATTAAAAATTCGGGGCTGAGAAAAAATATTTCGATCATGAAAGTAGGCGTCAAACTTAATCTCTATCATTGAGTTTAAAGAGGGCGTAAAATTCCAAATCTCATTTTATTGGTCCAAAATTTGATGTGGCTTCGTCCCTTCCTTTAAAGCTTGGCCCATTCGTCAAAATGATTTTACTAAACCTATCCGATCCTCACCTTGAACAAAGTCGTGAAGTTAATTTTATATTTTAAGAAAATAGACGAAACTTAAGATTGATACAATATTAAGTTAAGGTAAGAAGGAAAGGTGAAAAATGTATATGTTAAAAAAAAAAAAATTAAAAAAAACTGTCCAGCGAATGGAGCCCAGTTAAAGAAGGATAAAGTAAAAGTTCTGTTTAAATTTCAAATATAAAGTCAAATTAAATTAAGCGTTAGCCTGTGAGAGTAAAATAGAATATATTATTCCGAGCATGTATCATGATGTTGAAATCATCGTTGTTATTGATGAAAAAATTGTTTTTCTTATTTTTGAGTTTGTTGAATTCTTTAATGAAAAATAAAAATTAAAACCGTATATTTCAAGAATTACCTACCTTTAAATAATGTAAGTAAGAGCGCCTAGAAGCCCGGGTGCTGGCGGGCACATGGGGACTGCACATTAGCGTATTGCATACTCTCTAAATTGAAGGCATTTCACCTGCAACGACATGCTGACTTGCATACATTGTCTATAATTATAGATCAGAAAGTCATTGACCTTTGAGTATGAAGGTACTGTCCTGGTACGATGATTTCTCTTTTTCCTCTTTTTTTCAGATGTTTTAATTATAAATTTTGTTGCATTTTTTTTGTTAATACTAAGAAAATTTGACTGAGTTAAAATGTTAAGGAAGATGTAACAAATCAAACTAAGCAAAAAAATATTAAAAAAGACCTTGTAGAGCCTTTAATATTCTCGGGTAGCTTATTGAGCTTCCATTGATCATATGCACGCGTCAGAAATTCAAAAGATCCAAAATTTTCCCTCCCATTTTCTGATCTCAATAGCATTCTTTCAAAGATTTTTCATGGAATCCCTCTCTTTTTCAAACGAATCAATCTCCAAATTTAATGTATTCATTCCTTGCCCTATCTTTTAACCCTAGTCTGCCAAACGGATTTTTGTTACAAGTCTGCCAATTACGGGTCATTTTGACCCGTATTTGAAATACATGTGTTTGCTGTATTTTACTTATTTTTTTTACACTTTTTTTGGTAACTATATATTCTAATGATAGTTAGGGCCTACATTTTGAATTTTCATTTTCCTAAAACATCCTGCACTGTTCAGGTTATGCAATTTACACTGTTTTTGATCTAGCATTATTTGTACAGCCCGATAATCAAGGATAATTTTTAGGTTTTTTGGGGATTTTCTTCGCATTTTGGGTAGGACCGACTGGAATACTCACTCATACACATTTTTGGAAAGAAACAGTTATAATATATTACTTTGAAGGCTTCAAGGCTACAAATAATCATGAAAATAGACAAATTTACTAATATTAGTACAAAAACTTTGTCACAATAGTTCAAAAATCTTCAAATACAACTAGAAATTGCCTCGAATAAGTGATGTGTGAATATAAATTAGTCAGACTGCCACCAAACGTTCACTCGTGTTTTTTTCGGTTTCTTGCCAAATTACCAGATCAAATGACTTTCGAATTTCACAACCTTTCGAGGTTGTGTAATTCGGAAGTCAACTTCGGTTTGTACTTCCATCATTCAGTTTATACACAAATATCATGCTGCAAGTTTGGGAATGTTCCAAAAACACATGAATGTGAGATCTAACACATGATATCTCTAGAACCTTGCAGGAAAGTAGAATAAAAACCTGAAAACCTGGGTATAATTACATACCAGCAATCCACAATCATAGAAAGTAAAAGTAATCAAATCTTACCTGATTTTAGCTGACCATTACACAAAAATCAGACTATAATTATCAGAGATAACTTTTCTGATGCAATATTTGTTGATGGTTACATAACCTATAACGTGCGAATCAAAACACACAGTGATGCCAACATCAAATGCACTGAAAAACAAAAATTCCCTATAGAATTGCATATGGGTCAAATAGACCCCTCAATTGCCGTTTGAGGGGTAGTCTTGAATAAAAATTCACCACGGGTCGGAAAATTTTTTTTTTCACAAAATCATGATAGTTTTGCATAAATGAGGGTTTTTGTGGACCTATATCTGAAGCACAGGTCCGTGGGCCGAAAATTAAGAAAGTTATGCATGTTTTTAGAGCCTGCCGGGTCAATTTGACCCATGTTTGGCAGACTAGGGTTAATTTTGTGTACTACCCTTTTGTGACCCTACTTTAGACATTTTTTAAATTCTGCACTACACTATTTTGATCTCTCCTCTAAGGTGTTAATAGCTCAGATGTTAAAAGCACCAAATAAACGTATGTACCAACTAACCACGCTTTTTTTCTTCTTATTCTTTTTTTCTTATTCTTACATATATATTTTGGGAGAAACACAATGATGCCGCTGGTCTCCTCTGAAAGAAACTTCTAAGCTCATAAAAAGCAGTGGCGTGGCGTGCTTTTGGGTACATCGATAGATCTCCCATTTAAACCCATGTAAAAGGATCGATAATTAGGGTGTTCGCAACGGCCACATTATAATAATCGATCTTTTACCATAGCTTCAAATGATGAAATATCGATAATCGATCATTCATGCATCACCATTGATAAAAAGCGGGAGTTGAGGTTGCAATGAAGGGGATGCCCGCGCTACGGTGAGCGAACACTTTTCTTATCCTGGCGTTTAAATCTCCAGAAATATTCATGAATCCTCAGCGGAGATGTGAGACCATTTTGTAAAAATTTCACATGAAATCGTCGTTTTCCACATGGAGAAATGGATCCGTATCCACGGTTGTTAATTCGAAACAATACAATTTTTTTTTGAAAAGACAAAAGAATAGTCTTTAAGTCTGCAATAGTCAATAAAAAATTTACTGATTTTTGCCTGTCCTCAGAAAAATACAGTGAACTTTTTTTTTTTTTTAGTGATGGCAGCCAAACGTCGTTATATGTATAATGGCTCATGAAATATATACATCCGTTTTGTAAAAAAATTGATACTTATAATCGAAAAAGTTTAAACGCTGTAATAAATTACATCGTTTAAAATTCTCCTTCCGATTGCGTTTTATTTTCTTAAAACAAATCACTTCGAAATAACCTACAAATTTTTTTGAATGAGTGAGAAAATTCACACTCAATTTCAAGAGAAACTGCCGGCTACTTTTTTCGTTTGAAAATATAAAACGCGAGCGGTGATTTGCAACGTTGCAAAATTCGATTCTAGTCATTGTAACGTATCTTACAATTGTTTACACCATGATTTTTATTCATTCTTAAACAAGGAACTCTCTAATAATCTACGCTTATCTCCTCTATTGGTCTGAATAACCATTCATCAATACCTACCCATGAACCCAGGATTATACATGACGCCATACATGCCTAAATCAGTCCGCAGTAACCCTACATGCCGGAATGTTTGCCCAACAAGGCAATATAATTCGGTGCTTATTCTCGTGGCTTTGATGTCCAAGGATCGTAACTTAACTTTAAGGAGAGTCATGTTGTTCATAAGACTCCATGCTTCTCAGGGATAATGTGAAAACGGAGTTAGGTTATATTTTATCGTACCGAGGATAAAAACCGTATGAACATTCAGACGTTGTCAAATTTTGCCGCTAAAAACCCGATTCTCTGAGTAATTTTCCAGCACCTTTCTTTGGATTTTCCACAGAATAAAAGTCATAACTCAACCTCATCTCTTTAAAAATTTCAAGGGGAAATATTCACGATTTTCTTCGAAAAGTATGATTTTACAAGACAAAATTTGGCAACATCCAAATGCCTATACGTCGTTTTTCCTCAGTATTTTTCTGCGGCAATCTCGGGTCCACGCAAGGGAGGGGGAGGCGTCGATTCGTGACTTGGAGATCCCATTTGCGAGATGAGATCGACTCCCTTTCTGCCAAAACACCGAGTCCGCGTAAGGTTTTCTCTGGACTTAGGTGGTTTTCACTTTGGGGTTTAGCTGATCTCTCTCTTCATGCTCCAATCGGATTCGCTTGGAAGTGACTGCAATGTTGCCGGAACTGATGGAGGTGTATTTCCTCTTTGATAGCGAGGAGGGCCGTAAAAGCAAGAATGAAGTTTTGAGAAAATGGGCTCAGTAGCTTCAGAGTGGAAAATTGTATTGAAAGAGGCCTGCATTCTTTGTCAAATTGCTACCAAATAATAGAGTCTCTTTATACTGAGAGTCAAGACAATTTGAATCCATTTCTGATTGGTTCCCGAATTTCAGGCCTCCACAGTGTCACAAACGGGAATAAAGATTACATTTTCACCAATTGCAACGATTATAATCTGGAATGGACCAGGGAATTACGGGTTCGGCAAGGAACAAACGGAATGAGAGGAGGAACGGAGAAAGGCATTTGAGAATGGGCCGATCAAAGATTACGAAAAACGTTCAATTTCTGTAATCTTTATTTGTGTGACATCCATGAGCCGAATTGTCTTGACTCTCAGTATAAAGGGACTCTACCAAATATACGAAAGACTCATAGAAATCGTTCAGATGATTTAAAATAAACCAATTTTTTTCAATTATAGCCCGTGTCCCACGATCAAATGAACCCATCAAATACTCATCAAATTCAAGATGGCGACTGGTTTTCGCGCAAGTCCGCCATCAAAAGTTAGCGGGCCGTCAAATACTGATGAACCCTTCATCTTGCATTTGATGAGAATTCGATGGGCTCATTTGATCATGGGACACGGGCTTGAATGAAGAGAATTTGATTAATTTCCATGTTAGGCTAGTGTTAGTTAAGACAGCCGTAAGTGATATTTCCTGCATGCAATCGTGGTTGAATTTTGGACGTACAACGAACATATTTTCGGGTTAGAAATTGGCAGAAAAAGGCGGCAATTTACTTGAGAGCACTGTTTTCATTGGCTCTCTGAAGGAATAATGTCACTTACTGTCGTCTTGCCTGAAACTCCGTCATTTTTTGCGCACTTATAGATTTCCCATATGTCTCGTTTTTATATGATTGAGATGAATTTTGCTGTTTTAGCTATTTTCAGTGGATTTTATCTAAGTAAAAGAGATAAGACGAATTTTGAAAGAAACTCGATTTCAAAAAGTTGACACTTACTGCTCTCTTCGCCATCACGGCAGTGCACTGCCTTGCTAAGGAAAAACGTCGTATGTCCATTTAAGAGTTGCCAAATTTCTCCGGATAAAACAGGTATTTTTGAGGAAAGTTATGCATATTGTACAGTGAAATTTTCGGATATGTAATTAAAAAGTTGAGAAAAATTATCTGAAAAATTCGACAAGAAATATTCAAAATTTTTCCATTAGGTTCGGTTCTCAGTACAGGAAATCTGGCAATGTCCAAAGGCTCATACGGCGTTTTTTCTTAGCACGGGAGTGTAGTCCATCGCCCTTTGGGCGGTCCGAACCGACAACGGTGGGGATCGTGGCGACGCAAAGGTTAATAGATTGCAGGCCGGAGTTCACGGTTCGCGGCGACTATGTTCTCATGTCATTTATTTCATTTTTCGACCACATCCAAGAGTTCCGCGCTCCGCTCTTGCCGCAACTGCAGGGCTCGCACGACCCCCTCCAGGATTTGGTAACGCTTTCAGCGCCCGATCTTATCACCCGCTCGGGACCCCATTCCAGATATTTGATTCCGTCTGGATCAGGAGTTGTGAGCCTCGAAGTCCTTGGCACAGTGGTCTTGAAGCAAGAACAAAACTGCGACAAAAATGTACCCTCAAACGGTTTGCAGGGGGCGAGTCTATGGTGGGCTGTCTATAAATGCCTGTAGGTTCCTAGACTATCAATAAAGAAATAGAATAAGCCCCCCCCCCCAAAAAAAAAAAAAATAAAATAAAAAAAAAATAAAAAAAAAATAAAAAAGATAAGGAAACTAATCAGGAATGGGTTCGTTTTGTCTTTACTCAGTTTAAAGGGACATTAACACAGTGGTCTTGAAGCCAAAAAAAAGAAGAAAAAAATGCGACAAAAATGTACACTCAAATGGTTTGCAGGGGGTGAGTCTATGGTAGGCTGTCTACGGTCACTATACGGTGGCTGTAGATTCCTAGACTTTCATTAAAGGAATAGGAGTCAGAAAAAATCACACAAGAATAAAAAAGATAAGGGAACCAATTAGAAATGGATTCGTTTCGTCTTTACTCAGTAAAAAAGGGCATTAACACAGTGGTCTTGAAGTAAAAAAAAAAAAAAAACGACAAAAATGTACCCTCAAACGGTTCGCACGGGGTGAGCCTATGTTACTTAATATCGCAAAAAATAAAAATCTTGGCTGATCCTAATTTCGAGGTACCGCGACTTGAAATTTTCATAGTAAATGCAGGTTTTCTACGGATTTTGACCAGGTTTTTTATTTATTTGTCCATTGAATTGGTAGTGATCGGTTCAAGTTTTTATTCTTCGTTCGATTCATGTCGATCGAATTCATGCCCTCTCGTTAAATGCAGACATCCTATCATACTCTTTTTTAACCGAATGATTCGCCTTCTGCTGTGTCTGCAGCAATTGTTGTTACGAATATGTTGTGCGTGCTGATTATGGTGCATTACATACTCAACTCTCTGAAGGCGTTTTATGTGCGCAAGAAGCGCAATCTGTAGGAGAACAAACAAAGTAGGCATTAATCGATTCGTTCAATCTCACCTCTGTTGTCCTCCAACAGGGTGCTCTACTTTCGTACATTAAACGCCTTCAAAAAGTCAAGTATGTAATGCACCATAATCAGCACGCACAACTTATTCGTAACAACAATTGCTGTGGACGCAACTGAAGGCGAATTGAAAACAACCATACAAAACACGTTGAAAACCATTTATCTCTTTAATCACTATTGTTCCCAATAGAGACTTGTATTTTATGGTCATTTTATGGGGTATTCTGGAAAAACGTTTCAACATAAACTAAAACATGAGAAATGATTGATGTTCCGCAGCCCAGCATAAGATAAACAATAATTAAACAAATTACAAAGCGGGTAAGAAGGCTATTTTCACGTAAATATCACCGAAATGTTTCGGCTGAAAACTCAGCCTCCCTCAGCTGGATAAAGCAGTAAAAAATTGTAAACATCTAAAAATGTAGGGCTTGGATGTACCTTTCAAAGCAAGGACCATTTTTTTATGCAATATTCTCTTGGGAGCCAAAACTATCCTCTCTGGAGAGAAAATTATCCTCTCGGGGCAGAAAACTATTCCCTCGGGTGAGAAAACTATTTTCTCAGAAGAGAAAAGTATTCTCTGGCGATAGAAAAGTATTCTCCCCGAGGGGAAAGTATACTCTCGGGAGAGAAAAGTACTCTTTCGGAAGAGAAGAGTATGTAGTTATAGATGATCCAATTGATCCACCATCTCGATTCTTGCATTTACTTCCAATGCTAAATTGAAGACAGTTGATTTGATTAAACAAGGTACATAAACTTATTTGGCGCGGAGTCAACGCACGTATGGTTACTTCGCACAATTCCCTTTCTTCCTCGTCAGCGCAGTGCGAATATGACTTTTAGAATCGAAACTTCCGCGAGAGCCAGACATGACGTCCCAGCTCAAAGTTTCGTAAGGTCTGTGAAAAGAAAATAACGGTGATTCTACCTTGGCGAGTAGTCTCCATGAGGAGGGAGCCACGATTCNTTTAGATCGTCTTCGCTTTTGTCTGCGGCGCTTGTATGGAACAATCATCGATTCACCGGTTGACCGTTGGCTAATTGGAGCCCGGTACTTCACTCCGTTTTCAACTTGCCACGTTGTTCCTGGAAATAGTGAGAGGTGTTCACTGCCGTGCTAAAGCCCTGGATAGACGATCTAATTCCCGAACCAATTCCGATCAAAGTAGCATCAAAGTGTCGGGAGTCATCAGTCTTAAACTCATTAATTTGCTTAATTTTAAAATGAAAACTTGGCAGAAATGTTTCCTGTGACAGGAAATGAAGAATGGCGGCACTCCACACTAGAAAAAAAAGAATCTTCAATTTGCCGCCAAGAAGGATTTCTTCTTAAATCAAGAATTTTTCTGCTGAATATAAGCTACTTTTTTGCTTAACCCAAGCCTTATTTGTCTTATATCAAGAAAAAGTCAGCTTAAAGCAAGATAAAAAAAATTCTTGGCGGCAAATTCAAGAATCATCATGCTTGATCCAAGCTACTTTTTTTTCCAGTGCATTCTGATCCTACTTTGAACAAAATAGTGCGGCCCGTCAAAATTTGATGGTAGATGGTGACCATCAGTCATCAGCATGTCTGCTTTGATCGGAATTGGTTCGGAATTTGATCGTCTATCCAGGGCCTAAGGAAAAACGCCGTATAAAAATTCGAGAGTTGCAACATTTCCGCGAATAAAACATGTATTTTTTAGGAAAGTTGTGCATTTTTTTCCCTTGAAATTTTCAGATATTTTAGATTATTTTTTGAACAAAATTGACTGAAAAGTTTGAGAAAAAATATTCACAATTTTCTCAGTAAATTTGGTTTTTCTTTTAGGAAATATGGCAACGCCTGAAAGTTTATATGGCGTTATTCCTTAGCACGGCAGTTCAATTCAAAGACTATTTGATGGATTTCTGGATGCGGTGCAAATTATAGCACCAACGGACCAATCAATCGATGGCTGATGTCAAAAAAGAATTATCTCGGATTGCAACTTTGTACACTCCGCTTATGTTCTACTTTTAAAAAGGAAATTGACAACAGTTTTATTGAATTTTTGTGTGAATTTTCCCTCACTTACTTCGAAAAATGTACACACAATTGTGAGAAAGCATTTTGATTTGTTCTACTCAAGGAAAATACAATTGGAGATTTTACACGCTGCATTTATGGAGATACACATTATTCTTATACAGCAATTGACGGTTTTTCTCGTCTCATTAGTTTCATATTTTCACAAAAATTACGTTGATTTGTTCTTAAGTCCAAAATAGACTTCAAAGTGGAGCATAGAGGAACCGCAGGGATAGAATTTTTAGAGGCGTTGTTGTTTTAACAGACTTGTCTTTATTTAATGTCATTTCTCAAAAACCTACTTGATTTTTGTCTTCTTTGCGCGACAAATTTTGAAAACAAACTTGAAGGAATGATGTTTATTTGTTTGTTTGTTTGTTTTTTTTTAAAAAAATCAAACAGGAGCGGGGATTTTGAAACCTCCCAACAGAGATACGCAGTTTTTAAGTTTCACCGTCGATATGTTTGTTTTTCCGTAAAAGTGCACATAGTCGAGTTTTCCCCATCAAAATGCAATTCCAAAATAGCTCAGCTTCCGCGATGCCGCAACAATGGCAAAATATCAGTGTAAATGGAAGTAGTGCAGGTCAGTAGGTCTTAGGAGCAGCCCGACTTCATCGAAGATGGTCATCGCGTTGAATAAGAGTCTCCTGCAGATCCAGCAAATTACATTCGTGCAGTGATTTTCTACGAAACAAGAATCACCTGACTGCAGTAGCCATCACGTAAGTGGATCTGCTGTTTTTGATTAGGAAGGCGAGATGATGGAGAAAGGATCCAGACCGTATTGTTCTTTAAGAATTGCCCATCAGTGTTTTGGTTTCACTGCATTTATCGACATTGACATGGTCATTTTTAAGGCGCCTTTCTCACTACTTATTTTTGACATTTTGACGGGAATCTAACGTCCTCTGTCCTCTTCTTGTGAGTTTCTCTCAAGAAAATAACCAATTATATGATCGAGATTAATATCTCCTTAGAGGCCATACAATTTGCCGACTTTTACCTTCGGAAATGGAAGGGTAAAAGTGATTTAAAACTTACGAATTTCAAACTTTATGCGGGGTTTTTGCACACAAAAAATACCTGCTGTAATTGTGACTAATCTGCTCCCACTCCCTCCTGTGTTTTTGATCAGAGACGCTGAGTTTAAAAACGGTAAAATTGATAATATAAATGTTTCCACTATTAGAATGAGCCGATCGAAAGGTGACATCGATACGAATGTTGAGTAAGGCACATAAAAATTAAAAAACGCCTACTTTTTTTAATCTACATCAATCACGAACAGACTAACGAGTAAATGTATTTTAATATTCTAATAAAAAATAGATGCTCCTCTTAATTGGACCGCGTTAAACAGAAAGGAACTAAGCCACACTAGCTATTACCAAATAGAATTGGGGAATTTAATGTTATACTTAAAAACGACTGTGCGAATTCTTGTGGACAATCTAGTGAATTTTCTGTATTATACATACTAAGCAAATTCATTGAAATTTTCAAAAAAATCCGCACAAACGTTTTCTTGTAAAAAATTAGATATTCCAGTTTAATTTGGTAATCTGATGTGGCTTGGTTCTTTTCTGCTCAACGCGTTATTGCTGGACATTATTCCACCGACCACCAGTCTAATTGCTGTTTTATTTTGATCGGCTCATTTAAATTGTGGAAACAGTTAATGAATCCGTAACGATGGATACACTACATCACTCCACATATATTTTTAAAGGATTTCAAATGCGATTTGAAATCTTCCCGATAAAAATGTGTTCTAAACTTGTCTTTGAAACAACTTTTCAATTGATACATATTTAAGAAGTCATCTTGTGTCCTGGTACTATTAGGGTTGGTTTGACTTCATCCAGGTACACTCGAAATTGTCTCGCGAGTGGAACTATTGCATCTTCGCTCTCTTTGATGCTGCGAATTACTGGTTGCAGAATGCTCATCAAGTCCATTGGTAGATCCTTCATTTGAGCTTTTAAGGTTTTGAAGGTTGCGGCTAGCCTATGCAATTGATCCTGCAAGTAAAGCTTCTCTCGCATGAGCTGAGTTTTCTAGAGGAGAAAGGAAACGAAAGTCTCATTGGTATTGAATGAACATGTTGCATTGTTGCAAACTTTTACTGGAGCAAAAATAAAAGTTGTTCCTTGTAGATAATGTCTCAAAAATCACGATGAGGGTATCGGAAAACTCTGAAATGCACTTTTAACTTCACTAACTGCGTTTTTTTTCAGATTCCCGTTTCAAAAAGGATACTTTAGCATAGGTGAACATTTCGTTAGAGGAACATTTCTAGGAACATTTCGTTCCATTCAATCCCTGCTCAACATGGCCGATGCTTTTTTGTGCCGACAATTTTGTTCGCAATTTAATCCAAAATATATGAAAATTTCAAAGGAATATGTGCATAACTTTCCTCCAAAATGCAGCTTTTATCAAGGGAAATTTGGCAACTCTCCGAATGTTCATACGTTATACGTTCAACAAGGTGAAGAAATGGTGCTGGGTCCACACCATTTCGCGGGGAAACAAAGCCAAGAAATACCAAAAATTAAAATTAGAGTCAAAAATAAATTTTTAGAACTCTAATGCTTGCTCTATTTGCTTTGTTCTAAAAATTTATTTTTGACTCTAATTTTAATTTTTGGTATTTCTTGGCTTTGTTTCCCCGCGAAATGGTGTGGACCCAGCACCATTTCTCCACCTTGTTACATACAGTTTTAGGCCACTTTTTAGTGTTTAATTTTTTCAGTTATACGTTCATATGTTTCATTCTCCATTAGTACGACCAGGCCAACCTAGTCATCATCTGTAATATTATTATTGCACATTGGTCTTTTTTGAACTTTTCTCAAAACTCTCAATGGAGGTATGGCTAATATGCCATCCGATTTAAAACAAATGACAGAAAGGCACCCTTACCGCAATTATTTCCGCATCTCCGAGGTTTACTTTTCCTTGATTCAAGTCGAACATGACCTTACCAGCGTCGAAATAGCGCCTTATGTTCTGGAGCACCAAGTCCGCCTCTGCCACGATACCATGTAAGAGCTCAAGAGTAACGTTGTTTTTTCGGCCCGATGCTACCTCTAGCGCCCCCTTTATAGCGGCCTTCCGATTGGTTTCCACAGCTTTGAATGCATCGAGTAACTCATCGTAAGTTTGACTCGTTGGTGTTGACGATGACTGCAAGAAGAAAAGAATTTGGTTTCTTAATAAGTTTATTTGCACCATCATTCGAGACATTCTTATTTCGAAAATAATTATGTTCTTACATTCTCCTCAATAGCAGAGGTAGTATTTATTCTTACCTAACATAGTTAAAATCAAATTGTTTTCTTGTCATGTAAAGTTAAAATGTGTATAATATTAAGTCATCACTTAAAGTTAAAATTAGCTTAAAAAGACAATTTAAATTGTCTGTAAGCACCTATTTTGTACTAATTGTTCTTTTGTACGAATAAAAAAAAAAAAAAAAAACCATCATTCGAATTTTTTTTCTTTGTCTTTTTACGATTAGGGCATAGCCCTGTTTGTCAAGCTCATAAGTACCAAGCACATGGGATTCACTAATAAATGGACTGCGTTACGCAGAAAGGAACCAAGCCACATCAGATATTGCCACATTTGAAAGAGAAGTTAAATTATTTAAATAAAAACGGTAGAGCGGATTTTTGTGCAAATTTCAGTGATTTTTCATCATAGTACGAATTCCTTAAAAATAATAAATGGACTGCGTTACGCAGAAAGGAACTAAGCCACATCAGTTATTGTAAAATTTGATAGGGTAGTTACAATATTTACATAAAAACGGTAGAGCGGATTTTTGTGAAAATTTCAGTGATTTTTCATCATAGTACGAATTCCTTAAAAATAATAAATGGACTGCGTTACGCAGAAAGGAACTGAGCCACATCAGTTATTGTAAAATTTGATAGGGTGGTTACAATATTTACATAAAAACGGTAGAGCGGATTTGTATGCAAATTTCAGTGATTTTTCATCATAGCGCGAATTCCTTAAAATTTTCAAAGGAATCCGTACTAACGGTCTCTTGTAAAAACAAAACTAAAAATTCCCAGTTAAATTTGATGATAGCTGATGAGGTTTGGTTCCTTTCTGCTAATCTGGGTACAAATATAAAAATACCGTCAAGCAAATAACATATATACACAACATGTCTAATATAACATAAATACAACATAATACAACATAAATAACATGTATAACATATATAACAGCAGTAAACATATACAATTTGTCGTTTCCTCCCGCTCGCAAAAGAACGTAACTACATTTCAATGTTGCCAAATTTACCCTCGCAAATTGCAGTTTTAACAGGGGAATCTTGGGCATTACCAACTGGAATTTTTACTGATTTTTTTTTTTTCTGATTTTACCTGATTTTTTTTTTTTTTTTTTTTTTTACTGCCTCCTCTTAAGCAAAAATCAGAGACATTTTGAACGAAAATTACACAGGTACATTCTTGTGAAAAATTGAATCGTTTACGTCAGTTTGGCAACCTTGCAATGGAGGTACGTTTCTTCGTCGGTAAAACGACGAATTATTTTCAAGAGAAAAGCGCCGACTCCGCGGCCATCTCTAAGGCGGTCCCTGCATGTATCTTTTCCACATGGATTGTCCAGTCGCACACATTTTTGCTAGTATCCCCCGAATTTTTCAGACCTGAAGTAGATGCTTCAAGTCATAAAATATGCACCTCAATTGCAACTCTTCAAAATATCCCATCATTAATACTAACCAAAATATCCCATCCAAATCCCCCGTAAATATGTTTGAATAAGTAAAGGTATTTCACAGAAAATGTCAAGAAAAACTGTTGGTTAGTTCCCTTTTGAAAATAAAGTATGGGCGTAGACTTGAAAAGTCACAATTGGAAGTATTTACTTATTTTTCGATTTTGGTCATCGTAATGACTCTATTTCATCGTAAAATTTTCATGGTCTTGACATCAGAATCTATAAGTATCGTGCGGTGATAAATTTCTTATTCCGGAAAGTCGGAAAATAGAAAAGAAACGAAGGGAACATAACCTAATTTATTGTTTTTTTACTAGGTAACTTTTAACTGCTTTCAGAATTGCTGCTTAAACTATTGTTTTAGCATACTCGTATTCTTACTCCTCACGTATTTTTACATTTTCATTTTTTATTCAGCACAATCTATGACTATTTATACTTACTAATGCAACGATTGATACAAGAATCAACTCAGTATAGCACACCGATGAAATCATACTATCATGCACGTATACAATGTGAGAAGAAGAAGTTGACACTTCAGTCAAAACGGGACTACGGTTTGAGCTTATCAAATACGATCTGACACGCGGCAAGCGCAAGCGTCCTAGACCACGAATAAGCTGTTACATCAATTTGACATTGTTTTGAGCTTTATTTATTCTCTGTTTGCCGGATCATTTCCTTTGGCAGCTCGGCGATGCGTAGAAAACGGAGTTATATGCGTTGAACTTCCTTTAATGTTTGGGGGTCATCTATACTAATGGGTATAATGGAAGTTGTAAGAAGCAAAATGAGGATTGCTGGACATTTGCCTGTAGGGGCACGTCCAGATCAAAACAAGTACTTGCGAGATCGACACTGAAAGTGATGCTCTGAAAATGATACCGAAATGAGCAAGAGCGAGGATGAGGGAAATGATTGTTTTTCTGTTGTTATCAACTCATCACACTCCTCGACGCTCCAACCGTCCTTAAATTATTTTCTTTTTCTTTTAACTTTTTATATTTTCTTCTGGATCAAGGTGGCATGAAACGTGAGAAAGACATAAGGCATTGGGAATATCCCTGAAATTATTTCCGAAAATTTTACGCGGACCTGTGGAACTCATGACAGTGTTTTAGACGTATTTTTCACGGCCTAGGTATGAAACCTGCAATCAAATGCAAGGAGTCTGATCTCTGGCACTTAATTCTAATAACACATTTCTTATATTTCTCAAATTTCTGTTTCCGGAAATATTTCAAAGGGAATTTCATGATTCAAACTTTCAGGAAATATTTGCCACCCTGATTTGAATGTCATCTATGCGTTAAGACATGCATAGCACCTTCATTTTTCTTCCTATTTTCTCTATTATTTCATTGTGATTTCTTTACATGAGAATTGCACACATTGTGATTAAACATTAAATAGAGCGGATAATACAAGCTACCCAGAAACTTATAATTTATTTAGGCTTATATACATGAGGAATATATAAATATACAAGTAAGAATATGGCTATTGGGCCAGACCTGGGGGCCGGCTAGTTCCCACGGTTGAACCCTTTTGAGGTGTTTGGTCTTGTTCCAGATATCTAACAGTTGAATTCTGCCGTGCTAAGTAAAAATGCCGTATGAAAATTCGAGAGTTGCCAAATATCTCCGAATAAAACGTGTATTTTTGAAAAAAATTGTTCATATTATTCCTTGAAATTTTCAGATATTTTAGATTACATTGCGAACAAAATTGTGTGAAAAATTGGAGGAAGAATATTTAGAATTTTCTTAGGAAATTCGGTATTTATTGAGGGAAATGTGGCAACGCCTGAATGCTCATACGGCGTCCTCCTATAGCAAGCCAGAATTGCCACAATATTCGAACGGGATGGAGACGGCGCTCGTAGTTTGTAGCGACTTCATAGACAAATTGGACGTATTTCTACCAAACGGAACTATGTGCATAAAGACATGACCTCTGAGACCCATAAGAATACACGTATAACAGGGCTCACGTCACAATGCATATAGTTCCGTTTGATAGAAATACGTCCAATTACGAGACCGTCTGCCATTCAAAGATCCAACTTCTTCATTTAAGTTGAAATCCAGAAAACTCGACAACGTGTATTGGTAGAGATAAGACACAATTGTAAATCCGAGTCTGATTCAATGTGCTATTCTAGCGTGCAATTCACAAGGAAAAACCACCTATCTGCATACAGTCTCTTGCGAAGTTCGCCTTCGAGTAAGAAGGTAGGATGCTACACTTCGGCGTGCCGTCAAAGAATGCGCCGCATTCTACTCTTTTATGGATAGCCATTAAAATTAATTCGATTCCTTCAACGCGCCGACGAAGCGCCTTCAGTAGCCGAGCACGCAACCAAACGTGCACGTGCAGCTTTATGAAGTGTTTCACGCTTTTTATCTCCATTCAACTTTCATGGCAGGCACTTTTACGAGCAGTCGTAGCAGGAGGAATAATTGTTCAAAACAAGCTTGCGAATCTTCTTTTGTCGACTTGTTTTTCTTTCCTGTCACTCCCTCAGGAAATGAAACTTCATAAAAGCCCGCAGAATACTTTGCCTCCAAAGATAAATAAACGAACAGGGGAAAAACGGGAAACAAGGCTAAAGTACAACACCAACACCCGAGACATTTCGACTCAAATATGAGTCATTTTCAGACGAAAAATAAATTAAAAATTAAAAGATATTCATGAAAAAACCTGAGATCTACAAGTTAGTGGCCGAGATCCGAGAAAAAAAGATTCCGGAAAAATCCGAGCTTTTTTTCGGATCTCGGCCACCAACTTGTAGGTCTCAGGTTTTTTCATTGTTTTTTAATTTTTAATGTATTTTTCGACTGAAAATGACTCAGAGAAAAACTGGAGAAATCCGAGAATTCTTTCGGATCTCTGCCACCAACTTAATTGGAGGTCGCAGGTTTTTTCCTCTATATTTTTTAATTTTTAATTTCAATTTATTTTCCGACTGTAAAAAGACTTAGTTTTGAGTCGAACCATCTCGGGTTTTTTATTGCTGTATTTTAGCCTTGTTCCCCGTTATTCCCCTTGTTTTTCTCCTGTTACCGTTTTTTCGGACTGCTTCGTAAAACTTTATACAATGACGATAAAAAAACGAACCGACATACGAGTTTCTTCGCGTGAAAAATATATATGACCTCATTTCTATCACCCCTCTATCATCGTAGAAGAGGACATATACTCATTCTGTATTTGGGTTAAAGTCTGAAGGAGCATAAATGAGCAGGTATTTTCCTTCCTCATTCTTTCCTTCAAACCAAAGAACCGTGCCAACGCTGATATCTACACTTTATATGCTCTTTCTGTGCTGAGTTTGTGTGTTGTTGCTGGCTGGAGTTTGTTGCTGTGTTGATACAATTCTCGGATGTAAAGGGGTAGTCGGTCTCTAATTGGTAAGGAGCGATTATTTTATGATTCAACAAAATTGATGGTAACATTCCAATGCACCCTTAGGGCAATAGTTTTCACTTTTATTAATAAAAATTGTATTAATAAAATTTAATTTTATTAAAAAAAATTCAATAATAAAATTAAAAAATTATTGAAAGTGCGGTATTTCTGTACGATAGCAATACAACGTTTACAATCGTAAAAATTTTGATCAAAAATTTAATCATGCCGCGCAGAAATAATATATTTTCTCTCCTTCTTTTCTTTACCAATGACGCTTTCGCAAGGATTTTGGTAGATGCAGGTGAACAACCCATTAATTTGAATCAGGATTCTCTCACTTCACTTGCATACAATGTATGTAAAAACACAGTTCTTCAATCGAAAAGCACAATGTTTTACGTTGCAGATTTTAATTTTAGTCCAACGGTGCCTAATTTAATTAAACGTTTACACTACTCATCCATTCAGACCGTTTTGGTGGAAGACCCAAGACAATTAACTAACTTAGAATTCACAAGCCACAGCTCAAATTTTATCTTTTTCTTAAACAACCTCGATGAATTATTGGATCTGATCTTAAATTTCGGTTCCGCCAAGAATAATTCCGAGTATTATCAACCAAACCTAATGACGGAAAAAGTATCAAACATTTCAGTTAATCCTACCAAGAAAAGAGATAAAAATTACCACTTTTTTAGTAGTTCACCTCGTTACTGCATTCGCGTTGATGGAATTTTAATGCAGAAAGAAGCCACCGGACTTTGCGATGAGACGATCAATTTGACGGCTGATGACCTTCAAGATGCCTCAATTTTATCAGACTCAATTTTTGACTTGACTCGTGGTTTGTACGGCCACAACACTTGGAACTCAAAAAACAACCTAATTTTTCTTATTTACAATTCACACGAAGACAATTTTGGGTGTATATCCGATGCTATACCCTCAGAGAGCCCCCAAAATGTCAGCAAATTACAGAACACAAAAATTCAAAGACTAGGAAACGATACATCAGGACCCTACTTGCTTTACTTCAAATTATTTTGGCGCTTCTTCAAAGGTTTAAGAACCGTTATCTGCAATCCAAAATTTTGTGAAAAATACAACCCATTCACGGAGGTTATAAGTCGGTTCACCGGCGAGGACAACGAAACTTACTTCGACTTTTCTTGGAATGACATGCAACAGAAGTCAGTTATCTTCCTGTTCGATTTCATCGGAGGACTAAGTGGGATTGAAGATGAAAAAATCTGGGCTTACGCGCAGGATATTCTGATGGACGTTATGGAACAATTTGAAATATCAACGAACTGCACACTAGAATCCCGGGATGTCGGAATGGCAAGTTACAAAAATATTTCCAACCGTTACCTGTTACTCGATGATGATGAATTGGATATCGGTCAAAAATTTGGCGTAGGATTGCACGTGATGAATTTCGGGAAACTCTTCAAAGAGATCGATCGGTCGAGATTTGACTTCTCCGTCGCAGTTGAGACTGCCGCTTTGTGCATTGCAACTCCGCACAGCCAGCTTGTGCCGCAATCCTTGGTAATTTTCAAGGCTTTTTCTCCAGTGGTGTGGTTGTTAGTTCTCATCACAAGCGCTCTCTTCGTCCAATTGCAGTACGTTTTCCAATTTTCACAGCGAGAAATTTTCCAGCAACTCTACTCGGAGACGGAAATCAGGACTTACGAAGAAACATCGCCGATCTTGACTCTCTACGCGTACTTTATTTGTGGGAGTCCACCGAGGGTACTCTGGGGCCGTTTGTACACAGGGAAGGTCCTCTTCACCATGTTCAGTTTCTCAGCCATAATCATATCGACCGTTTTCTTAAGTGGAATGACAAATTTGCTAACTGCACAAGTTCGATATACAGAGATTAACTCCTTGAGCGAGTTTGGAAGCGCTGATATTTTTCTTCAAATACCAGATGTTCATACTTCCTCAGATTTTCTCCTTCAGAATGAAGAAAACTATGGATTAGCAACCAAAATGACCTATAGCTTCCGGTCAATGGTTCAATCGGTCAATATTGAGATAGAGGATGGAGGAAAGATGATACTTGCGTCATACTTAAGTATTAAACATGGTGAAAATTATACGAGAAGAATAGATACGGATGAGTACATTCGCAAACAATTTGAGAATACTCACGCAATTTCGGAAACAGATGCATTTTTATTGAGCATTCCTCAAGCACTCAGATCAAGGAGTAGTATTCATTTGGATTATTTTTTACTGGAAAAAGGCTCGAATTACCACCTAGTCGAGGAATGTTTCATTACATACCCTGTGTTAATTCCATTCCTGAAAAATTCATTTATTTTCGAAAAAATGAATTGCATACTTGTCCGATTTTTAGAGGCAGGACTCATTGAATCGTCTCTCAAATCGATGATCAACGTCGATTTCAATCCAATTGACCTTACGTCCGATGACAAACAGCCAAAACCTTTCGATTTGAATGATTTACAACCAGCTTTCATATTTCTCATAATTGGGTTGTTCTTAAGCTTTCTCATTTTCGTCGCTGAAATCTCTGAAGTCTTAAAAAATTACACATTTTGGGGTTGTTTTATGCACATGAAAACATATATTTTTCGTTAAGATTAATCAGCACCATATCAGCATCTATAAAGTATCAGACAACTGAAAAAAACAGGGGAAGCAGAAGTGCCATACGCTGTGCATTTTCACCTAGCCGAAGCCTTTCAACCACAACCGGTTCTCATCAAGGTACAAAATTACAAATTAGCACGAAACAACATAATGCATAAATACAGATGTCCAGCACTAACTACAAATAAATAACTTCATTTTTACAAGCAAAGACGTGCGACATGCAGAAAAAATAGAAAATAAAAAAAAAGAATAAAAATGAAGAAAAATAGAAAGAGAAATGCTTCTCCTTTTTATTAATGTAATTAATGCTATTATCCTCATTATGTTCGATTGTTGGACAACTTGTTTAACGGACCAAAGATGCTAAAAAACAGACGAAATTAAAAATCTTTGTGAATTTATGTTTTTGCCTAAATCATGTGATACTTAATAATATTGTTAGTTCTTGATGATTTTAATTTTCAATTAAATTGGTATTTTTTAGTCGATTGAGTACTGTAAAATCAGTGCAGAGAATTCATTCACAAACACAGAGCGAACATTTTCAGTGTTCTTGTTCATCTTCTTCGTAACAGATCTTTGACACAAACTGTTGCCTTTCTGACGTAAAGGAACTCTTCTTTCACGTGAGCCTCAGTGGCGTGGCGTGAAAAATCGATTATCGATATCTCGCCATTTGAAACTGTGGTAAAGAATCGATTACTAAGGTGTTCGCTGCGAACACCCTGATAATCGATCTTTTTTCATAGGTTCAAATGGCATGACAATCGATATATCGCAATTTACGCCACGCCACTGGTGAGCCTCCGAAAACATAGAGTAATAAGGAGAACAGGGCTACAGGCTTTGTAATACTAGTCCAAGTGACTTCTTGAAAACTTCCTTGATGTTTCCAGGGCGGGCTTTACGGGGTGCCACATGGGCCGTGGCCCATAGCGGCAAATTTTGCAATTTTTTTAAATGTAGGTATAAAAAAAATCGGATTCAGAAAAAAAACTACAAACGAGATATGGCAACAAAATCTCTTATTTACTGAGAGTGTAGTAATTTCTATTCTTTCGGTGATACAAGAGACAGCGCGGCGCGGCGCAGAGAGCAATGATGACCAGGACTTGAGATGAAAAGAAGCCCTCGGCGCGGCGGTCGGTATGTAACACATACGTAGTATCGCCTACAAAACTGCGAGAATACTTCACGCATTGCGTCGTACACAGTGCGGTCAGGAGCGGTCGGCGTGAAACGCATAGCGCCTACAAGCCTGCATGAATACTTCACGCATTGCGCCAAACACAGTGCAGTCAGCGCGGAAGCGGAAGTTGAAAGTATTTACCCCCATTAATGTTTGTTCTTTCACAATGTTTTCGTTCATTTTTTATAAATGCAAGGCATTGTCCACACAGAGATAGGTTTACGAAACTTAATTTTTGCGCAAAGTTCCGTGAACTTTTGCTAGTAGTGTTGATAGGGCTTTCGCAAAAAATGTGTCCAACACGAGTAAACGCATCTTATGCATGTCATAATTTTTTTTAAACCTTTTTTTAAACCTCAGATGGAATTTCAATTCTATCAAAAAGATTTTGCGACTATCAGAGATATTTGAAGTTAAAGTTTGGTTGTTTCACGTTGCTTTTACATTGTTAACATAGAGAAAATAAATATACGCAAATACGCAGGAAACGCAATAAACGCAAATACGCAGGAAACGCAATAAACGCAAATACGCAGAAAACGCAAAAAACGCAAAAAACGCAAATACGCAGGAAACGCAAATACGCAGGAAACGCAATAAACGCAAATACGCAGGAAACGCAATAAACGCAAATACGCAGGAAACGCAATAAACGCAAATACGCAGGAAACGCAATAAACGCAAATACGCAGGAAACGCAAATACGCAGGAAACGCAAAAAACGCAAATACGCAGGAAACGCAATAAACGCAAATACGCAGGAAACGCAAAAAACTCAAATACGCAGGAAACGCAATAAACGCAAATACGCAGGAAACGCAATAAACGCAAATACGCAGAAAACGCAAAAAACGCAAATACGCAGGAAACGCGAAAAACGCAAATACGCAGGAAACGCAATAAACGCAAATACGCAGAAAACGCAAAAAACGCAAAAAACGCAAATACGCAGGAAACGCAAATACGCAGGAAACGCAACAAACGCAAATACGCAGGAAACGCAAAAAACGCAAATACGCAGGAAACGCAATAAACGCATTTATTCTCTCTGATTGCATCAGATCCTCATTTCATTTCCTTTCCCTTTCCTTTTTCCCTTTCTCCCTTTCTGTGGCATCTGTGTCCATTTACAATTATTATTTTAAAATAGCTTTCCCCTAGTATACAATTGATGATTCAAACGGAATCAATTGTTTTAATGACATTTCCGACTAAATCATGGGTTTTCCCAGGAAGGCAGCCTCTCGTCACTCCTTGACTCTATTGTTGCCGGACAAGTTGCTTTTTTACCGCTTTTCCCAATTCAAATCCATCCAAAATATTCACATTTATCGCACAGTCTGGCAACCTATCGAGTGAAATAGAAAAAGGTAGAATCACTGAAAGTCTGAATTCTTCGAAGTTTATATTAATGATTTAAGTGAATGCATAGTTTTAAACAAGTTTAGTTGCAGATATGCCTCGCGACTTGATTTGACGTTTTACGTATTAATATTTTTTGATTATAGGAAATAGCTTTATTTACAACAAAAAAACTCCTTAAATTTTTTGTGTTATTTGAAGGCACTACTCGGAAAATATCTTCCGTCAAAATGTATATTCTTAAATTAAAAAAAAAAGAAAACTTGACCCAGAAAATCAGTTAAATATTTGTATTATGGTCGATGCGGTCATGGTTGACTGTTTAGTGTCGCAATCAATAATTTCTACACGTGCTCAAAATATTCCCTCTAGTAAGAAAAAAACACCGAGGGTTGCAGCTTGAGATTTCCAATATTGTAGTGTTGCCAACTCGCAAACATTGGTGTGGAGTCCGGCAGCATGACTCCTCTGGATGTGCAAATCGATGGTGGAAGGGCAGAAGTGCGTTCTCAATTTTTGACAGTTTTGAGCTAGCTGCATAAACGTGTTGTTAAAGATGTCACCTATCTACCAGCAAGCGACTTTAATCCGAAAGAAATTGGGCGGAAGTCACCTAAAACCAGGCCCGCCACATCCCATCTCGGGCCCTGGTACCAATTTTCTGGCCCGGGCCCCTAGCACAGGGGGGGGGGGTCCGGGGGCCTCCCCCGGGAAATTTTTGAAATTTTAAATCTATTTGGACGCATTATGAAGCTCTTATGATGGAGATTTTCCATCAATTTCTGCAGAATAATTACGCCTTTTTGTTTACTTTTAGCACCAAAAACTTTCGAATTGTTGCATTCAAAACATCTATACATTTTTTTTTTGAGGGGGCAGATGATAATTTTCAATTCTATGGGGAGCCGGGCCTCCCTGGACTCCCCTCTCGTACGTCTATGGCAAAGGAGTTAAGCCATTGAAGTCGAGGATGCCCAGAAAGGAGCCTCTTAGCATCCGACAACGGAAGAAAATGAAACACAGTTACTAAAAATATCATTCTACATATACTCAAAATCTTGAAAATCTCTAAAAAAGTAAGAAAAATTGTATAGTGCTCTAGCGTGTTTTTGAAACTTTATTCACCTTTTGCGGAATTTTTAGGGTAATTTTTTCACTTTTCCCTACGAGACAAGGGTTACACATGAATTCTTAGTGGTTTGTCACCTGCGTCACGGGCCCCTCCAGGGCCCGGGCCCCGGTACCAAGGACCCAGTATCCCCCCCCTTGTGGCGGGCCTGCCTAAAACCGTAGAACTTCATTCGCGTATCTCGGGCTTAAGTGCAGAAATGCGGAACTCGTTCTGGCCCCTTCATTTGATCCGTCTCGTCTTACGCACAACGCGCTCTTCTCAGCAGCGTTCCCCGCCTACAGCATGTGTACGCTGATCCGCTGTTTTGTGTTTTTATATATTTTTGGGAATTTGCTGGTTCTGAAAAGTTGCTAAATGCTGATCACTCGAGGGCCCTCCAGTATCATTTCTTCATAGGTACCTATTACTAGCGGAGCACGGCGGTCAAGTCCATTATTCATTCTCTGGGCCAATGTAATGATGAGCTGAAGGTTCATCACAACGGTCAGTTGTATTAGAGTCAATCGAGTCTTTCAATGCTTTATCTACCAACCAAGGGTTAAAAGTGAGATTTTCTCGTGAGAAAGGTCCCTAGTTGCCTCAGTGAAGGATGTTCCGGTTATTTTAATTTGGGCGTATATCATAGCCATTAAATGCATACCGCAGACCGCAGAATTGCATAAGAAGATAAATAGTACCATTCGGGCTGAATATGCAGCGGAGTTACAAGCGAATTAGCTATAATAAAATTATCTGAATCAACCAAAATCAAGGGAAAAAAACAGATTAAAAATAAAAATGTAATCATAAAAAAAATAAATCCAAAAAGATCCTTAATTACATAATAGGGATAAAAAAAGACTTTATCATAAGACCCTACTATAGCCCTAAGGGATTGTTAGACCCATATACGTGAAGGAAAACCAAATGGATTAAAATTAAGAACATAACTAAAAATGAAAAGATGAAATGAAAAGAGAAGAATCGATTTAGAGTAGCATTACCGACAGAAAATCCTCCTCAAATTCAAAAAACAATAGTTTCGCCTAACCTGGGAATAGACGAAATCAGATTAGTAATAACTGTAGCTCCTCAAAAAGATATTTGTCCTCAAGGTAACCGCGCAAGGTAAAGGCGCATCGGCCTGTTCAGACTTCAATAAACTATGCGACTAATTGTTTCAAAATTTCACACTAAAGGGCAAGAAAAAGGAGAAAAAGTTGACTCTAATTTTCCATCAGTTTTTTGGAGCTGAAAGTCAGACTTTAAATCCAAAATCTAATTTTCAGCCCATGTAAACTCGTGCTTACAACAACCATTGTATATATTTTTTCTCTCTCAATTAATTTTCCCCGAGACATTAAACAATGATATACACTCAGTGCGTTTCCAAGCGTGCTCGACTCAACATGCTAAACATTATCCCGCGGAGAAAAAAAAACCGACTCAATGACAAGCCAGAATCGATTTAGGCCTTGCCGAAGTCATGTAATAGTTGTAAACGCATAGAGACTTCCCCGTGGATCACGCAATTCGAATACTCGTAAATGCCGGCCTCCAGAGCAGCAAGAACCGCCCAACCGGAACCCATGGACTCGTGAACTCTAATGGACGTTACGGCGCGCATAAGCGCTTTCGGCTGGCTGCCCGGCGAGTAGCGGCTAGACCGCCATTAAAATGGCATCAGTTCAAAAGCGGTCTTGTTTGGAAGCTGTAAAGATGCATTCGCCAAGGTCACCTAGCTTCTTCCCAAGGGTTCCGCGCGAAGAAGAAGAAGGGCACGAGTTCCCAGAAGAGAACGGGAAACATATAAATTAATGGACTTTTATTGTATCGGGCGAATCTACCGAGGCCCGGTTGTGGAAAGACTGACATTTGGCATGTCCCATCTGTTAGATCGAAATTCTGCACTTAAAAAAAGTTCGATAGAGTAAACTGAGCACTTTGTGTGCGATATTGATCGAAATACCGATGCGCTAATACAGCCTACCTGCGAACTGACAATGGACCACTAGACAAGGCACGAATTTCAGCATTCTGATACATTTTTCTGAACCAAAATTTAACGTAAAACACGATGCGCACAACAAAAATTACCGGAATTGACTCCTTACGAAGATATATGTATTTGATGATTCTTGTTGCGTGAATTCAAACCACCCGGTCATGAAAACTCGATGCTCTACGTGACTCACATCGCACGCTAAACGTTATCATGATAGTCTCTTGCGATATAAAAATCTGGCAACCTTAATCTTGACGCTTTGGCTCAAAGTGACATCCTGGGATTGGGTTCATTTTGCTTGTACATGAAGAAGAGACAAATCTAAGGTTGACGTATTTTTTTTTAGCCGCCACCTCCTAACCGTTCTCGAGATATCGATTTTTAAAGTTACGATTTTTGCACGTTTCCGCGCGGAGTTCCGGCGAGTCAACTGAGCGCCGGCAACCTGCACGAAGCGCGTTTCCTATCAACGCTGCAGACCGGTCCACCTTAAATATTGACATCTGGTCCGTGGACGAGTGGTAGAGTGTTCGCTTACCGTTCTATCGGTCGCGGGTTCGAGTCCCGCTGCGTGCCGTAGCTTTTAGGGTACGCCTCAACGCATTATATCAAGTTTTCTTTATTTTTATCACACACCAAGGGGTCCGCCCCCTGGCCGCTACGCGGCGACCCCCGGGGCGAAAAGGCCCGCTTCGCGGCAAGCGAAATCATCGAAATCGACCGTTGACGGTTACTGGGTAAATAATTTTAATTGAATGATAAAATGATGTTTCAAATAAAAATTTCCCACTACACAATATTCTTAATGACTTTTTCCTTACTCTGAATTTGCAACCGTCAACGGTCGATTTGAAGCTATGGTACAGAATCGATTAGTAAGGTATTCGGTGTGAGCATCCTGTTCATAGATTCTTTTCCATAAATGGAAAGATCAATGGTAGATCAATCGATGTATCGCAAAACACTCTATGGCACTGGCCCACTCTGTATGTATGACCTCATGTGGTCCCACGAAGGGGGCCTCAGAGCGCGCGGAGTGCCCTCTGGTGGTTGGGCCGCGTAGCGGCAACGGGGTGTATCTTTTAGTCTTATAATTATTCATTAGAAGAAAATGGAACCCCAGTTGCACAAACTTTCAAGAATCGGCTCTACATGCTGAGAGCGTTTTTTTCTTTCTTCTTTTTTTCTTCTTTTTTCGCTCCCAAACGACGACGTGCGTGCACGATTTTCGTTACTTGATTTACAGCGGTAGCCAATACAGAGTGTAAGACAACCTCTTTAGTTTTACGCCTCGCTCACATCCAAACACCTTGGCCAAATTCTCTCGATCATAGTCTCAGATCGTTCCGAATCTATAAATCCGTGGTCCAGAGTTTTATGGCGTCGTTAAACTGCTGCGCTGAGGAAGAACACCATATGAGAAGCACGATATTGCTAAACTTCCCCCGATAAATTATTTATTTTTGTAATGTTTATTGATGTTTTTTCTGAGAATATGAGAGCATGTTAGATCATTTAGGGTGTCACATAGGTGAATAGCAAGCATTCACGCAGAAACATGAATTTGTCAAAATAAGACTTTTAAAATTATGAAGTTTTTATTCCAATAATAATTCCCCGTGGAGGCCACAGTACCCCAATTTTTCAGGAAAATCAACTTTTTCCGGAAATTACAGAACCGAAACTTACCGGGATTGGCTATCAGATACGATACTTCTTGATGCTAAATTCATCCACAGCCTTAAACGTACCCAAATCTCAACTTAAGGAGGAAATGTCAGGGGGTGTTAGGAGGTCTTGAACGTTCAGGGTAAAAAAAATTGTTTTATTTTTGGAAAGGGTAGTGGCACGGCTTTTATAGGGGACACGTTGGAACATAAGCTTGCGGCTTAGCTGTTATACCAAGGGACACTTACGTCTATACAATCAACTGAAAAATTCGGTAAAAGAATTCTCGAACTGCTCAAAAAGTGTATGTCTTATCGACATAAATTGATTTGTTTGGCTCGAATACGGTCTAACTCCAAATATGTCAAATATTCGTTTCACCATAGGCAAATTCAATTTCAGTTATTTTCAAAAAAATATTTGTGCGTCATATGATAGATTGATAATGAGGAATTGTATTTTGTCCACCAACACCCTATTTCTGGAATTTTTCAAACGATAGTAACCCCATTTTCTCAAAATTAATTTTTGCACTCATAGCTCTCTTCGTTATCACGGCAGTGGGCTGATTGTTGAAATTGATAGACAAAGTCATAGACAAAAGGGATATGGAGGGATCCTATCGGGTGAAGCAGGTGGTTGCAATGGACGTAGAAGGTAGGTAATATACGGAGGAAAAAAAATCGTGCATGGGACACGAAGTTGATTGAGGTCATATGGATCTCTGAAGTTTTCGGATCACGCATCCAAAAACTTGAGTTCCAACCACCGATGTTCGGGTCAGACATCCGAATTACTTCGGTAAGTACCGGAGTACTCAGATGTGTGACCCAAACCCTTCGGTATGTACCTAGGTAGGTACTTTAGATGTCTGACCCGAATTTCGGCAGCAAGATCTCAAGTTTTCGGATGCGAGATCAAAAAACTTCAGAGATCCATATGGCCTCAACATTGGGTCCCATGCGCGAAGTTTTTTTCTCCGTGTAACGGCAGCCCAAGGAGACCCTATAGTTAATCCATCATTTTCTCCCTTAGTCTATAAGAACCACCCATCTCACCCAATAGGATCGCTCTATGTTCCCTATGTCTTCTTTGTTCATCAATTTTAACAACACTGGAAAAAAACACATTGGATCTAGAGTCCAGACTCTTGAAAAAATTGACAAGAAAAAATACTCTTGATTCAATCGGATTTTTGCTTAAATCAAGAACTAAGCCTCTTAAATTGAGCGGATTTCCTTTTGATTTAAGCAAAAATCTGATTGAATCAAGAGTCATTTTTCTTGTCAATGTTTTCAAGAGTCTGGACTCTAGATCCAATATGTTTTTTTCTCAGTGAATCAGCCTCTTAATTTGAGCGGATTTCCTTTTGATTTAAGCAAAAAACTGATTGAATCAAGAGTCCTTTTTCTTGTCAATGTTTTCAAGAGTATGGACTCTAGATCCAATTTACTTTTTTCCCCGGTAAATCAGCCCGCAGCTGAGTTAAGTGGTTTCTAAAATAAACGATTCAATGCGGCAACGTCTTTACGCACATGCGCCGTTTTTTCGTTAGCAAGGCAGAGAAGTAAACCGAATTAACTCTTTGGACTTTTCTGTAATGATGTGCCTTTATTGGGCCGCGCCTGGCTCGTAAAATCGGTGAGGGGCCCATTTTGGTTCCGTTTAAAAGCCTCGTGCGCCTACATTGGCCGGTGGCCCGGGATACCGATTTTGACCTTGCGTTCGCGATCGCGCCGCTGACCCTGACCTTGCGCACCGGAGTCCAGGACGCAGGGCCTGGCGCATGCCAAAAGGTGTTGTCGCTCCTGCCGCGGCCTCCCCTCTTCCCTCTTTCCGTTTTTCCTTTTGATAATTTATTCCCGAGCTACGCCTCTTTTCTCTTTGGTTGTGTTTCCTATTTTGCCGTGCTAAGGAAAAACGCCGTATGAACATTCGAGAGCTGCAAGCTGTAAAATTTACTTTCATAAAATAGTTATTTTTGAAGAAAGCTATGAATATTTTCCCTTGAAATTTTCAGGGACTTTAGGTGAAATTGCGAACAAAATCACATGAAAAATTTGAAGAAAAATCTTTACAAATATTCCCGAGGATTCATGATTTACCGAAGGAAATTTGGCAACGCCTGAGGGTTCATACGACGTTCCACCTTAGCACGGCAGTATTTCTCCATCCTTGCAAAATCAGTGGAAAGTGCAAACGCTGATATAATACACAGGAAGAAAAGTAACCGAGATTTTGTGTCGAGGGGAGTCGGCAGTCGCCTTATCTTCAACATGTAAACTACACTGATGCTAAGCAGGGTGGCAAAAGTTCATGAAAAATGAAATCTTGAAACGCGTGAAATATATCTCGAATTTCCAGAAATCTATGAAAGATATTGAAAAATACCGGTTCCTTTTCATGTTTCACCAAATTTAAAAAGTGTGACTTTCTTCTACTTTTGTGTGTTTGAGTGCGGGTTGCATACTCCAACCCCTGAAAAATATGGAACATTTCACAGCCTCGTGAAATTTCATGAAATATTTCACTGAAATTTTCAAATTTTCAATTCTTTCTTAGGTTTCATGCCACCCTGATGCGAAGGTACATTTTTCTCAGGTTCTGGTACATGGATTATCCAAATCTTGTTTTATTTAATTGAGAACTACTTGGACAGTGTTCACCAGAAAAGAAGCAGCCCACATTAAGTTGAAACTGAGAGAAAGAGGTTTGGAGTTTTTTTCCTTGCATGAGGCTCAATGTAGAAAATAAACTTCAACCTCTTTCATGAACCAATTTCTTTTTTTCGACTTTCAGATTTTTGCAGGAGAAAATATACGGCTAGTGGAACTCAAAAACGTTAACTCAATTTTTGCGAAAATGTGGGTCGGCTCCTTTCTGATAAACTCGGTCCAATTGACTATCGAAAAATGCCGTATGAACATTCGAGATTTGCCAAATATCCTCCCAATAATTATTTGTTGTTGAGGATAGTATAAATGGACGTATTTCTATCAAACGGAACTAAGCGCCAATTTGAGTTCCTTTCGAGGAATTTAGAATCCCGGATATAGCGTTCTGTCAAACGGAACTAAGTGCCAATTTGAGTTCTTTTTGAGGAAACTAGAATGCCGGATAGCGCGTTCTGTCAAACGGAACTAAGTGCCATGGAAAAGCATTGCGAGTATAGGACGGAATAAGCCGGACGCCCGATTCCGCCGCCAATCCAAGCTCCCCTCTACCTTCCTCACCCTTTGGCGCTTAGGTCCGTTTGATAAAAATACGTCCAAATATGTTCTCTTATTATTTTCAAATAATTTAAATCTGATAGCGAATACAATTTCCTAAAAAATTGGAGGAGAAAGGTTCCTAGATTTCCCCGAAAATTCGCATTTTATCAAACGAGATTCGGCAACGTCTGAATGTTCGCACGGTGTTCTTCCTTAGGACGGCAGTATGGGGTTGGCGAGTGGCGAGCCGCGACTATGTCTATCTAGACCTTCTAGGGCGAATCACGATTTTTGAAGTTCGCCGCGCAGAATTTAGTGCTGCGGTGAACGGACCTACCACTGCCGTGCTTGCCAAAAAGGACTTATAACTATTGGGATTTAATTGGAGTTACGCGGTTCTCGCCTAACATAGAAGTACACCGTTACATGCCCTCGCGAGTACGGGAGCCGCAGAATAATGTAGAACCGATTGTAAAACTCTTTCTCAAGATCGAATTTAGCGAAATTGAGTTATGATGTCTGAGTCATTCGGTAGTCGGACTAGCACAACGGCCGGCGGTCTTATCTGCATTTGCAGATCTTTACATCGCTTAATTTTTCATTGATTGTTATGACCCGGCTTTTGAGTTACCGTCCGGTGTGTGTCAGTATCACAAAGCTCCATAAAGCTGTACGGCTGTGCTAAGGAGAAATGTCGTAGGAGCGCCGGGGCATTGCCAAATTTCCTAGACCATCAAATTTATTTTTGACGTTTTTTCTTCTTGTTTGATGAAATCTTTATTTAAATAAATTATAACGACTATAGGATAGAATTTTCGATATATTTCTAAATTTTGGAATAAATTTAACTTAGGACCCATCTGCCCTCCACAAGAAAAATGCCGTAAACCCTGTCAAGACTCTACATTTTTCTTGTACACGAACTGTTCTACTACGAGAAAATCTGATCACCATGATGCTTCATTTTGTAAATTTGAATTCTCAATGGTTTGCCAAAGTTATTTTAGGATTAAGAAGGATAAATGGTCTTTGGTTTTTCGCTAATAAAAGATATTATCTGTAAAAAGTCTAGAAAAAAATCTAGAAAAAAATCTAGAATGGAGTTACGGCGCTTTTTCTGAAGACGGCAGTATTGTGATTAATACATAATTCAATTTGGTTGTGACACTTTTTGCGTTTGAAGATTGAGTGCGGTGAATCGCTTCTTTTAATTACAAAATCAATATTTTAAATGAACGATAAAAAATGATTCCAGAGATATTAATAAAACTATCATTTTAATCATGATAATGACCCACAGTATAAACAATTTTGTATATCTCTTATATATGTCTAGTAGGGGCAGTTATGGTAGAAAGTTCTGCCTTTCGATTTTAATAATGAGAAACACACTGGAAAAAAAACACATTGGATCTAGATTCCAGAGTCTTAAACACATCGACAAGAAAAAGTATTCTTGATTCAGTCAGAATATAGCTTAAATAAAAAACCAAGCCTCTTAATTCAGGCGGATTTCGTTTTGATTTAAGCAAAAATCCGATTGACTCAAGAGTATTCTTTCTTGTCAATCTTTTCAAGAGTTTGGATTATAGATCCAACGTGTTTTTTTTCCAGTGCATCATGAACATTCTTCCTTGAAAATTATAAAGACATTAGATCAAATTGTGGCCAGAATTCTCTAGAAAAATTTCATTATCATGATTCTTGTAGAAATTTGAAATTCTATTAGAGAAAAATTGGCAACGCTCTAATGCTCATACGACGTTATTCCTTAGCAAGGTAGACGCACGGCTGAGTAAAACTGCGAACTAAAATGTAATTAAAGTCACCAGTTTTGGCGAATAAATAAACTACTTCTCCAAACAAGCATTAATTTAGATCTGAGTAGAATTGACGTTATTCCAGCCTTTGGTCTTGAAAACAATCAAATTTAGAACTAGTATGCCCTTTTACAGAATTGTGAATATTCAGACTCAGAACGGACTTTTATGAGGAGTGGCTTTCGGGGGCAAAAATAGAGTGGACCAGGAACAATGAGAGATCCAAGTGGAAATTATTAGGTACTGTTTATTTAATTTGAGGGGCTTGGAAGACAAGGCGCATAAGTGCAGGTTTTGAACGAATTGAGGTATTAATGATTTCAAGTATAATTAGTCTTAATGCATATTCTGTGAAAAATTCGCTCCCAAAGTCCAAGTTATACGCATCAAAAAGTCACTTTGAACTTTTTTCCGCCATTAGGTTCTGCGTAATTAAAAACACGTATCTCTGGAAATAGCAAAAAGTGCACTTATGCGCCTTGTCCTCCAAGCCCCTCATTTGAATCAGTGAGAACGAAAACACACAAACTCGGTAACTCAAAAATTCTCAATTTTCATTCAAGACAGTCAATTTTCATAGAAGTCATTTATCGCACCTGTCATAACTTGGACCTTTAAAGTGTTCTCAAATACTCGTCTTTCGGCACCAAAAATCTTTTTTACTGAGACTACTTTCTTTATACCTACTGTGCAGTTGTGTGTGCGTCTTGTTCATTTTCATTTTTCGAGTTGGTGTGTTTTTGTTCTCACTGATTCATTTGTCCTCATGGTCATCTATAGATTAGAAACAGATTGTGAGCGCTGCGTCCTCTGAGGGTTGGGCCGCGTACCGCGTAGCGGCCAGGAGGCGTGCCTCCTAATTTTTCAATATTTTCCATGACTCCCGGAAGCACTCAAGATAATTTCACGTGAAATTTCAAAAGTTCAAAGTTCAAGTAATGTTGCTACCCTGATTCTAAGGCGTCAGCAATTGCCCGGAACCGACAAATCGTTGCGCTGTTAATCGCAAAAAGCATTAGCAGAGAAATGTCGTTTGCGCGGTCGTATAAAAATCCGGACAATTACTACCAACGCGCCTTAGAGTGCAAAATATCAATCACAGACATCGTCAAATACGTGAACTTTTTCGATGGCACCACTCGCTCCATTTCCCCCATTCCGGCAGCAGGACCCGTAAAGTGCGGTCGGTGGACACGGCTGTTACGGGTGACTTGGAGAGCGAGCTTCATGCGTAATCATCAATCCAGAGGTGATTAGTCTCGAAAAGTGACATTGTTGCATTGCAGCGTTGCTCGCCACACAATAAGGAACACACATCGCACCTGCAGCCTGATTGTTGAAATGTTGTGTTTGTCGGGTGGACATGCATGACATTGGTAAAATTAAATGGCGAAGCGTAATGGAGATGTTACGTGTGTGAGGAATTTGCGATTTAACTACTGATTCTTATTTAAAAGTTCGCGATAATCACGATGGCGCCACTGGTTTTCTCTGAAATCAATTCCCAAGCTCAAGGAAAGCTCTTAAGTCGAGGCCAAAATGGAGGGGATATCCCACGCTATCCTGAAAGTCTACCTCTACATTAAGACAAAATCTCCATGCAAATACATTAGCAGAGTTGTCGTGTTTTCAGTTGTGGAGTCCCCAATTAAAATGGCAGCCCTGTCAATGTATTTTCTCCCTATCTTTGCATGGAGAGTTTGTCTTGATGTAGAGGTGGACTCTCAGGACAGCGTGAGATGCCCCCTCCATTTTGGCCTCAAGTTGAGACCTTTTTTTGAGCTTGGGAGTTGATTTCAGAGAAAACCAGTGGCACCATCGTGTCTCTCGCGAACATTTACATAAGAATCAATAGTCAAATCGCAAATCCCTCACAAATGCAACATCTCCGTTGGTCGGCTATGTCTTATCGCTACTTTATCGATTGGAATGGATGACAAATTAAAGGCACCTCTTGAGTTTCTGACAGTATGTTGTCTATTCCAATCGACAAAGCACGGCTAAGAGCGACACAACACGACTAAGCAGCGATAAGACGTAGCTGACCAATCACGCTTCGCCATTTAACCGATGTCATTCATGTCCACCCAACAAACACAAAATTTCAACCATCAGGCTGCACTGCCGCTTTAAAAATACACCCGAATGAACCCCAGCTTAAACTGAGGTACACCTTTTAATCCCATTCTGAAATATACATCGAGTAAGATCCACTCGCGTTAGCATAGAATTGCAGCTGAGGTCCAAATAAGCACTTCATTCGGCAATTAGGAAATATCATCTCTGGCTCATTTGTAGAAGCACATCTCTGCGTTTGAGAACTGATGATAGACACTTTGTTTCTAAAATGAGTCAAAAATGGTAGTTACAGCGAAAAGAAGTGATGCGGATTTAACATTCTGGATGTAAAAAAGTGTGCGAGAACTCACTCAACGCTGAATTATAGCCGCCACGGCAGTTACTTTTACATCTTCGTATTACTAAAGTAACTGCTGTAGCGGTTATTTTAGCGTTTTGTTCTCGCACACTTTTTTACATCTAGCATGTTAAAGTAGCATCAGTTTTTTCCGGTGAATAATATATTAATTTCTGCAAAATCCAGTCAAAATCAAAGTCAAAACCACTGATTTTCATCATCCAACCGGTTGACAGTTATGTGGAGTTCTCATTATTAATCGATTTCTGTCCGTTTGTGTTTCAGTTGTGAAATCAGTGCAAAGAAACCATCGCAATTGTTCCTTGAGCGGCATGCCTAATCATGCGTGAAAGAATCGGTCGAGAGGTTAAATAATAAATACCTATTGACGCACGCCCTCTCTCGACGTATATATATTTGGACTATTTCTGCCAAACGGAACTATTACGGAACTATGTGCATCAAGATATGAGCCCTGAGACCTATAAGAATATGTGCATAACAGGGCTCACGTCATAATGCACATAGTTCCGTTTAACAAAAACACGTCCATTTGGCGATGGTGTTGTACGATTTTACTGAACGTGATCATGGTTGTTTTCGCGCCGAAATCAGTTGCCTAGACATCATTAAGAACCGCGGCTCATTAATTTCTGATTTCGGTATGATGGATGTAAATTTTAGAGGTACTCATTGCATTGTAGTTTACGTGTAACCAAACACTGAACCAAACTGAAAGAAGAATAAATGATTACTTCGACAGCTGCAGGTATATCTCCACTGCAACGTTTCAAAACCTCCAGTTACAGTTTTTATTCCTATCGTAGCAACAGAACCAAAATATCACCTTAAAATTTTCTGTGAACACTGAAAATAGAGAGCGCTGAAACAGCATATGCCGTTTTTGAGACGGTCCTTTTGGATGGGATTAGGCAACACATTTGCTGCTGTGTTAAGGAGAAACATAGTATAAGCATTAGAATGCTGTCAAATTTTCTCTCAGAACCCTGGTAAAAATTGGCGATAGGAGCTGCGTTTAAAAACACCATAGGAGTTCTTACAGCCGACTGAAGAAGGCGATAGAAAATCATATAGTTGGCTGTAGAAAGTGGAAAAAATCATACGGCCGGGCTAAACGAAGCGATAAAAAATTATACAGCCGGGCTATAGTTCCTATCGCCGGGCTTTACAATTTATCGCCTGGCTGTTGCTTTTTCGCCATCGGCTATAAAAAGCTATAAGAAATTGTGTAGAAATTCGTGTGCTTTGTAAATCCTTAAGTTTGTACGGAATCAGATTAATATTTACAAAACGCACATTAATTTTTTTCATCAATTAAAGTGAGAATAATCCATACAGAGTGTGCAAACATTTCAAAGTCATGAGTTGAAAAACGCTGACTCAACAAAATTAACTATTGGAGCCTAACACAAAGCAGAGCGGCGCGGCGGCGCACTGGCGCCTACAAACCTAACAGGGATACCTCACGCATTGCGCAATGCGTGAAGTATCCCTGTTAGGTTTGAAGGCGCCAATGCGCGTTTCGCGCTGGCTGCCCGCCCGCCGCGCCGCAGCGTATCACGGCGCTTGAAGCATCTATATCACACCAGAAGTATTGCACAGTATCATACGAAATGGAAGGCGCTCCAACATATTAGGAATGACAGGCATCCTTCAAAAGTACGGAGCTTTCCTCGCAAAATAAATCAAGATACTACGGCCCAAAGAGAGAGCGGTAGTCCAAAAACTCACCAAGTCCTAGCATCCGTAATTAGTAACGTTTAGCATACACTTTATCGCCAGGCTGTTGCTTAATCGCCATCGGCTATAAGAAATTGTGTTGCTGGCTATAGAAGCTATTGGAAATCTTACAGCCGGCTGTCGGTCTATAGTACATAGGCTGTCCCAAAAAGAAGTGGACTGATGCTGTAATTTCCGAACTGATCATCGCAGCGATTTTTTCTTGGTTGCGTTTTAAAGATCAACTCAATACCTATCGATTAAGACCAAGATCATCAAAATCGGTCAAAAATTGACCGAGTTATGAAGTTTTCCGTGAGAGGAGTAACAATTCAGCCTACCGTTTTTTGAAGAAAAAATCATACCGAGAGTTACGCGTGTCAAGCTTCATCTCCACTGTAACTTTTCTCCCGTAATGTTTTCCTTCATCAGTGATACAATATGACTAAAAACCTGTTGGTAACAGTGTCTAGTCGGTGTCCGACTCATGCCGTAACTATAGCGACCAGGGAGGATCGGGGAGACTCGCGCAGAATTCGGCGACAACTTCGCCCGCCAGCGACAGTTTTCGAGTGCGCGCGCTCAGTGCAGTGGCAATTTGTTTGTGCCGTTTTCATTCGTTTTTTCGGGATTATGGAAAAGGACAGTGAAATTGTCTGTTCTTTCACAATTTCACTGTCCTTTTCCATAATCTCGAAAAAACGAATGAAAACGGCACAAACAAATTGCCACTGCACTGAGCGCGCGCACTCGAAAACTGTCGCTGGCGGGCGAAGTTGTCGCCGAATTCTGCGCGAGTCTCCCCGATCCTCCCTGGTCGCTATAGTTACGGCATGAGTCGGACACCGACTAGACACTGTTACCAACAGGTTTTTAGTCATATTGTATCACTGATGAAGGAAAACATTACGGGAGAAAAGTTACAGTGGAGATGAAGCTTGACACGCGTAACTCTCGGTATGATTTTTTCTTCAAAAAACGGTAGGCTGAATTGTTACTCCTCTCACGGAAAACGTCATAACTCGGTCAATTTTTGACCGATTTTGATGATCTTGGTCTTAATCGATAGGTATTGAGTTGATCTTTAAAACGCAACCAAGAAAAAATCGCTGCGATGATCAGTTCGGAAATTACAGCATCAGTCCACTTCTTTTTGGGACAGCCTATGTATTTTGGAACATCTACTGCCAATTTTTACCAGGGAAAATATGTGATATGAAGAAAGTCATACTTATTTTTTTTTTGTGAAAGTTTTAGATAATTTAGACCAAATAACAAATAAATGAAAAAAAACTAAAACCTTGAAAAAATTAGTCCTCTGATAACCCTGGTAAAAATAAGCCATACAAATTACCTATAGCCCGGCCATAGGAAAAATCGTATGGTAAATTGAAACATGGCCTTTTGGCTATAGAAAATTTAGGGGTTCGCAGCTAGGGGATGGTGGAAAAGGGTTAATTGTGGAAATAAATTTTGAAACCATGAAAAATAAAAATAATGAAACTACTGGGACGTACTTAAATCGATTTTGAAGATTAGAGTTTTTCTACCCACCTTGGGGATTGAACCCGGGACCTACCTAATATTAACAGATGACCCTATCGATTGAGCTTTACCAGAAGATGCCTTCATGCGACGCAAAACCGGTATTTAACGTCGATTTGAATGGGCAACTAGGATATTTTCAATCTGCCTGGATTTGTCCGTGTATTTATTTTACTTTTTACTTTACTATATTTTTCAAATTTATTTTATCGTTTTACTTGTTTTTTTTCCTTGCTGACTCTATTTCTTTCTTCACTCTATTTTATTTTTTCAAGTACTTCATTTTTTTTCTTTAATTATTTACTTCTTATTCCTTGATTTTGTTTTATTTTTTACTGTAATTTATTTTAATACTTCATCATGTTTACTTTTTAAATTCATTCTATTCTTTAACCTCATTTAGTTTTTTCTCTTATACTTTATATTTTTCGTCACCTCATTTTTTTACCTCATCTCCTTGCTCCCTCTAATTTTTACTTCAATTTAGTCTTTCACTTCATTTTATCATATATTTAATTTACTTTATTTTATTTCTCTTCTGTTGTCTCTGTAATTCGATTATTTCTACTATTCTATTATTTCCACTATTCGATTATTTTATTCATTTTTTTCTCTTTAAATTTTTCATTTTCATTATGGGAGTGGTAGGCCTAAAGGGAAGAAGAGACAGTTTATAGCGCTAGTGCGAGAGAGAGAGAGGTGCGCATGACTTAGGGCCCAACTGAAGCTCCGGTGCGGAGTGCTTTGCGCACTCATGCGACACATCTCGGCACCTATGCGCTGAATCTCACTCCCCTATTCATTCTCACTCCGGATTTTCTGTTAGACGGAATCAACAATTTTTAACAGTGTATATGGCCGATTCAAATAAAAAAATCAAAAACAAATCAAATTGTGGAAAAGCAAGAATTATTGAGAAAAAATTGAAGAAACATATTTTTAGAAAATAAATTTCCAGGATAGATTCACTGGCGCTTATGATGATTTTCGAAAAAAATTACTTTTTTAATTGCCCCTCGTGCACACGCGTATTTCCAATCGTCGGATACTGAACATTCTGTTGCCGGCTACAGATGGCTGTCTTGACAGCGGATGGTTATTGCCGTTATCCTATCACCACTATCTAGTGATAGCCACTTATAGCCAGCTATTGAATGTCCTATCGCTGGCTATATTCATGGCTATCGCCGGCTGTAGAACGTTCTATCGCCGGCCATTTGTGGCTATAGCCGGCGATTGAACGTTCTATCGCTGGCCATTCGTGGCTATAGCCGGCGATTGAACGTTCTATCGCGCGCCATTCGTGGCTATAGCCGGCGATTGAACGTTCTATCGCCGGCCATTCGTGGCTATAGCCGGCTATTGAGCGTTCTATCACTGGCCATTCAGGACGATAGAGCTTTTTATCGCCGGCCATAAGTGCAATAAGAAAATCCTATCGCCAGCTATAAAAGCTATAGAAAATCCTACAGCCGGCCATAAGATTTCTCTATCGCCTTTATGGCTTATTTTTACCAGGGAAATTAGACAATAATTTTTAGCAAAGAGGGGGCATTGATGAGGACAATATTAGGCCCATACTACCTGAATTTCCAAGTTTTTGCTTATTGGAGGTATATATTTTACGAAATGCGTCGTTGTATCGTCATTTTGTGTCTCTTTTTGATTTTAATTAGGGCCAACAAATGCGTCTGAGGTTCGATTTTAGCGAAAAATGAGGGGTTTTCGGCGTTCGACCACAAACTTGCAAAAGCCGCATTTTTCGTCAAAATCGGACTTCATACCTAAAAAGAGACCGAAAACAACCAAATAATGATGCATACCGTAAAATAAAGATCGTCAATGAGCGAAAAACGTAGAGTTGAGGAAATTCAGCCAGGTTGGGCCCAAAAATGACCCTTATCGAGACGGCTCTTCTTTTGAAAATTAGTGATTTATCAAAGGAAATATGGCAACGTCAAAGGGCTCTCACGGCGTTCTTCCCAAGCACGGCAGTATATTGTTGTGGTGTGTATTACTAACGTATTGTAAACTGTAAAATTTTATTCGCGATAAAAAGACATTCACTCGTCCATTAATTGGACGTATTTTTGTCAAACGGAACTATGTGCATTATGACGTGAGCCTTGTTATGCATGTAGTCTTATGGGGCTTAGGGCTCACGTCTTAATGCACATAGTTCCGTTTGACAGAAATTCGTCCAATTGCAGGAAAAACAGTGTTTCCAACTTGCGCAAACGCTTCTGGGACTAATCTGTCTTGCTAAGAAAAAAGGGCGCATGAGCATTCGAATGTTGCCAAATTTCATCTCGGATAATATTTATTATTGCCGAAAGGATTGATTATTCTTCCTTGAAAGTTTCAGAAACTGTAGAACGAAACAGGAACAAAATTCTCTGAAAAATCGGAAGAAGAACATTTACAAATTTTTCTGAAAATACATGAGCTATCAAAGGAGACTTGGCAATGTCGGAAGGCTCATACGATTTTTTTTCCATAGCACGGCGGTGATTCTCGGCAAGACTGAGAAACTGGGAGATAATGTAAGTATCCTATGCTGCCGTGCTAAGGAAGAACGCCGTATGAACTTTCGAGAGTTGCCAAATTTCCTTCGATAACATTTTTATTTTTGCGGAACATTATGAATCCCTCTAATCCCTTGCAATCTTCCCCCCCTTCCCCCTCCCCCCTCTCCCCTTCTCCCTTGAATCTCCTTGCAATTTTCAGGAGCTTCGTATGAAATTCCGAACTAAATCATATGAAAAATTGGAAGGAAATATCCATAGGTTGACCAGGAAATTTGTGATTTATCGAAGGAAATTTGGCAACACCTGAAGGTTCATACGGGTGTTTTCCTTAGCACGGCAGTATGGAACCTGTCTTCATCAATAGTACTTTGTGCCATAAAAGCATGCGATCCCTGACCTCCTCAACTTTTGGTCCACGGGAGTTGGAGAGCTTTTGACCAACCGGAGCCTCGTAGTCATCCAGATTTACGAGGAGTTTAAGTCCCGTAAATAGGGATCGTGCTGTGTTATTGTCGGTCGTAATCTATCGCTGCTCTGACAGAGGGACCTAACTCCCCTATACAGGTAAGCCTTAAAGAGTACGAAGTTGTGCGGATGATAGCGCTCGTGTGAGAGCGTGGTTGCGTCTTTTTAGCAGCGAGGAAGCAAGTTGTTGTACTCCTCGTCGTCATAGTTATGATGTATTAGCACCGTTCGAGAAAGTGGTTGCGGAATTTAATTTTTGAATTTAACTGCTAAGTTTTATACTTGAAAGTGTAAATCGGTTAAATATTTCGCGTGCACTGAAAAACAAATCTCGATGTATATATTAAGAAAAGAGTAAAATTACCAAGAATTCAGGGTTCTATTTGATCCCAGTTTTTTCTTGGTAAAAATACCATTTATGGAATTGGTAATTTTACCGAGAAATCTCGGTAAAATTATTGAACTTCCTCGGTAATTTTACTGGATCTTGGTAAAAACGCCAATATTTTTTATCGACTGTGGCGGAATCACCGAGATAAAATGGCGAAGTTACCGGGAATTGATTACCAATAAAAGTGGTATTCTTACCTGAAAAAAAAAACAGTAAGTGAGATGGTAAAGGTATCAACGGACCTTGGTAAAAACGCGCCGAGAATTGTTTCTCAGTGCGCTACTTCTTCGAAATATTGTAAATTTTAGGCGTTGCGAATGTTCTTTTGAAAATACCGTTAACTAACGACTAAGAATAAGACCCTGATGCTGAGGGTGGCAGTAGAAATCGTGTAGAAATTTGGTAGTACAGAATTTTCATTTTAAGCCAAAATCTGAACAAATCTGTGAAAAGAGACCCCACCTTCCTGGCAATAACTTTTCAAGGGAGCCAAATTTAGGGGAAAATTTCGGAATTAGCAATTACGAGTTCTCATAGAGAAACGCTCTCTGAAAGCCCTTGGATCAAGCAGCGCACTGTTTTAGTTTAATTTTTTCACCGCAAATTGTTTCGATGTGACGCAAACAATTAATTTTGTCCTTACCGCAGACCATACAAAAATCTAAGGAGAACTCAACTTTTGACGGTGATGCTCTTTAAATTTATCATGAGTCTAATGTGTTCTAGTGAGTTCTGACGGTATAAAATGGTTATGGACATTAGGATCGCGTTTAACAGAAAGGAACCAAGCCAAATCAGCTATTGCCTTTAACTGGACAATTTAATTTTTTACGAGAGAACAAGGGTGTGGATTCCTTTGAAAATTTGAATGAATTTGCTTCGTGTTTTGGAGGAAATCCACTGAAATTTGCAAGAAAATCCGCGCAACCGTTCTCGTGTAAAAAATTAAACTGCCTTATTAAATTTGGCAATAGCTGATGTGGCTTGGTTCCTTTCTGTTTAACGCGGTCCATTTAGAACTTTACCTCCCTTGAATTTAAGTTGTCATTCAGGGTCTACGGTAGGGACAATAAGTCTGAAAACCGTTGAATCTTATTTGAACCAACACTATAGTGACAGGGCTCGATGTTTCACTGTTTGCACTGAAAAAAAATTCTCGGCGTTTTTACCAAGGTCCGTTGGTACCTTTACTATCTCACTTTTTTTACTAATTATTGGTAATTTTACCAAGACAGACTGGTAAGCTTACCTATAAACGGGTATTTTTACCGTTTTTTTTCAGGTAAAAATACCACTTTTATTGGTAATCAATTCCCGGTAACTTTGCCATTTTATCTCGGTTATTCTACCACAGTCGATAAAAAGTATTGGCGTTTTTACCAAGGTCCAGTATAATTACCAAGAAAGTTCAATAATTTTACCAAGATTTCTCGTTAAAATTACCAATTCCATAAATGGTGATTTTACCAAGAAAAAAGTGGGATCAAATAGAACTCTGGATTCTTGGTAATTTTACCCTTTTCTTAGTAAATACACCGAGATTTTTTTTCAGTGTGAGCCTGGTGGGATCGTCTTCAATCCTGGGGACAAGACCGCGGCGAGCGGTGCGGCAGGCAAACAAAGCTTCCAGAGAAGGAATCAGGGAATGCAGACGGGATAATCGCTTCGAAAGGGGGAGGGGGAGGGGGAGGTGACCCAGAAAGCGAGGTGCATGGCAGGGTGCCCGGGCGCCGTATTAATTAACGCGAAATATGTCGCATCGTGTGAGACGGGGGGGGGAGGGGGCCGTGATGAAACTTTTATTTTGAAAGCGAGTTGTGAGCCGCGACACCGCACCCGCAAATTCGTTTTGTTTCCCGCTCGTGCATTCAAGTCTCCCGGTCCGTCCCGGGACTCGACGCTACCGACCGTCAGCACCGTTGCCGGGCGCTGATCCACGATGCCTTCCACGAATGTCATTTCTTTATATTTTTGACCGATCAATCGAGAATGGATTTCAGTCCACGGGGGGTAACAGTTTCAGCAAGGCAATGGACCACTAGACAAGGCACGAATTTCAGCATTCTGATACATGTTTCTTAACTAAAATTTTGCATAGAATACGACGCACACAACGAAAATGACCGAAATCAACTCCTTCCACAGATATTCAATGATTCTTGATGCGTGAATTCAAACCACCCGTTCATGAAAACTCAATGCTCTGCGTGATTCACATCGTGCGCTAAACGTTATCATGACAGTCTCTGCGATATAAAAATCTGGCAACCTCAATCTTGACGCTTTGGCTCAGCAGTAGCAAATTGCTTATAGTTTGAACAACACATGGTGGGAAATGAACATTGCTCGATTGGGAAGATTGCTGAAACCGTTGTAGTGCGCGATTTGACTTACGTAGAGCTGTGAGTTTCTTGTGAGCGGGCAGTTCAAATTCCTCGTAACCAAAGAGTAATAAAAACGTTAATATCTTTTTTAAGAGTGGGATTTCGTAATTTTCGTCGTGTGAATAGTGTTTTACGTGAAATTCTAGTTAAGAAACATGTATCAGATTGCTTAAATTCGTTCCTTGTCTAGTGGTCCATTTATGTAGAGTTGGGTAAAAAAATCGAATCTTTAGATTTCGATAGAAATCTAGTCTCTTAAAAAACGCATCTTACGTGCTATTATCAATGAAGAAATAAGTAGAAAGTGCACCAAAGCATATTCCTTAAATTGTTCAAAGGAATCCGAACAAACGTCCTCTTGTAAAACATTAAAAAAATTGGCAATTGCTGATGTGGCTTGGTTCTTTTCTGGTAACAGAGGTCCAATCCGTCGTCTTCTGGACAAAGGAACGTAATTCCATTTCAAAGTTGCAAAACTAACTCAAATAATTAATTTATGATATACCTGAGCAATCTGTATACAACATTTCCCTGATTTTTGCATGATATCTGAGGAAAAATCGGTGAAATTTTCAGTCAGAAATGCCTAAGATTCTCCTGGTTAATATTCAATTTGCGAGGGAAAATTTGGCAACATTCAAATGGAGTTACGTTCTTTCGTGAGAAAACGACAAATTCTGAGGTCGGTAAAATTGATTTCCCTCAATTCAAACCCATCTTTAAATCAATTGAAGCCAAAATGAATTTTGTTGTTGTCACTTCATATTGTTTTACGTGTATTTATAAATTGCAACTTAACAACCTACAAGAATCGCCACTTACGTATTATTAAGAAAATCTATACGCACCATATTTCTCATTAACAGTCGATGCACCGATTGCATCAAAAGTTGGCGTTGAATTCAGCGGTACTTCCCACGTTTAAAGGCTGATCATTCATTCGTTGGAAGTCTCCAACATAGGTGTACTGTCTGGAATATAAATAAACATGTCCCCTAATGCGAGAATAATGTAAGCCAGAAAAATGCACCCAGCGATAAGGACCTGACTGCAATTCAGAAGTTGCGGGAACGGAGATCCATTAAATTGAACTTATGTGTGGTTCAATGATCTATCTCGATTGGACTGAGTTGACTAGAAATATTCCTAGTCATATTTACTCAAAACATGAGGCTGCAAGATTCAAAACGGTTTTCTCCCATGTAACTCAGTGTTATAAGTGGAGAACTACCGCGATGATATTTTTTTAGATTTTGTTGCGTTTCCTCATTCTTTAAATGTAGACATTAAAATGAAAATTGAGTGACCGTCGGTTGCGAATTTGAATAAAAATTTTGACCGCGATCTGATCAACGAGCGTCTTTCAGACCCGCCGGTTGATGTGATTGGATGAAAGTAAGCAGTGGGGTCTACCTACGTGAAACTTTTTGAAACGAACATATATTGACGGTGAAACTCCCAGACCACGCATCTCGATTTGCAGCGTTGCAGGATTTACTCATTGATAACAGTATCTGAAAAACTGCCTTGATTTTTTTTCTCTGTGCGAGGAAAATCTTGTAAAAACTTCGAGGAATGTGGCTGATTTTTTCTTATTTGAAAAAAAAAAAAAAAAAAATACAGGAGCGGAGATTTTAAAACGACGGAAAGTCAAACTTGTATTACGTATATCTATTAACATTTTTTGTTTACCGGGATTTCATTCACTTGGCAACGACTGGACGTTCCTACTGCGTTTTCCCGAAGCTTGACGGAGTCTAGCATCTATATGTCTGGACGAGCACTCAACATTTTTCATAGCTCACAACATGAACCCGGCTGTTCACTGTCTAGTGTCCCGGAGGAGGGACTGCATTCCGCGACATCGAATCCTAGGTTCACCCCCGACTTTCACGTGGCGCGGAAACCATGGTCACAACTCACGTCTTGCGCAAGGGTCATCATAACTTGGACCGGTCGCACGTAACCGTCCGACGCCATCGGTGACCGACCACATCCACCGGTCAAGGTCGTCCTTGTCCGTCGGTCCCGGATACCCCTTGACTCATCCTCAAAGTCCAAGTCAGATTTGGGATTTGAGAATCCTACTTGCTATTCTTTTGGGAATCCTACTTGCTACTTTCTTGAGAATCCTATGTCTCCGCCAGGGCCGGGTTTACCTACTTGCCGCCCATGGGCCGCCAGAATTTTGCCGCGCCTCCTTCTCATTCGTCTTGAAACATCAATGAAAACCATCAAATGAACGTGCCAGCGGGGGAGGAGTGCATAAGACGCGTTTACTAGTGTTGAACACATTTTTTGGGAAAGCCTTGACAACACTACTGGCAAATGTTCACGGAACTTTGCGCGAAAGTTAAGTTTCGTAAACCTATCTCTGTGTGGTCAAGGCCTTCCATTCATAAGAAATGGACAAAATAATTTAAAAAAACAAACATAAAAGTGGATTCACGATTTTAACTTCCGCCGCCGCGCCTCGCAGACCGCACTGTGTTTGACGCAATGCGTGAAGTATTCACGCAGTCTTGTAGGCGCTACTGTTTTTGCCACAATGCGTGAGGTATTCTTGCATTCTTGTAGGCGCTATCCGTTTCACGCTGTCCGCAATGACCGCACTGTGTTTGATGCAATGCGTGAAGTATTCGTGCAGTCTTGTAGGCGCTAATATGTGTTACATGCCAATCGCCGCGCCGAGGGCTTCTCTTTTTCATCTCAAGTCCTCGTCAGCATTTCTCTCTAGTTAAGTCGCGCCGTTCCAGGCCAAATTGCATGTTTGGTGTCTCTCTTAACTCGACTAATTAAAGGTGCTGTCTCTTGTATCACTGAAAGACAACAAAAGTAGAAATTACTTTACTCTCCGAAAATTAGAGAGTTTGTCACCTTTTCTCGTTTGTACTTTTTCTTCTAAATCCGAATTTTTTTTATACCTACATTCAAAAAAATTGCAGAATTTGCCGCCCCCTATAGACTTGCCGCCATGGGCCGCGGCCCATGTGGCCACCCCCTTAATCCGGCCTTGGTCTCCCCGGAGTATCTGCAAGTGGAGAGTGCGGACATGTCAGTAATTTGGAGGCTAGGTCATGGAACTTTTAGGGCCCAAAAGAGCAGCCATCTAAGGACTCAAACTATTCACAATGATCTATTATTATAGTTCGACGGTGAAATTATAAGACCACGTATCTCGATTTGCGACGTCACAGATTTCTTGTCATACTTTCATTTTAGATGAAAAGCTAGCTACTCAACGTCAATACTTGAAAATTTCCGTGATTTTTCTTCTTAAGGTGACTAAAAAGCTGTAAAAACTTCAAGGAATAATACATATTGGTTTGTTTTCCTTTACAAAAATACAATGGGAGCAGAGATTTTTAAACATCACAAGTGAGATACGTTATCTGGTATAGTTTTACCGTCGAATTGTTACAACCTTTCATTTGTAAAGGACATATACGATTTATTGATCCTTTCCGTCTCAATTTTGCTTTCTTTTGAAGTTTGCAATCAAGGAAGATAAAAAGGATGAAAACGGATCCCCGCCTTGTGTTGTTCAAAACGTAAACAACTTGTAATAGCTGAGCCGAAGCACCGATTTTGAGGTTGTCATATTTTTAGACTGCAAAGACTGCCATGGTAATATTTATGTGTGATTCAACTCCATGAGATTTTTTGCTTTTTCTATTCGTAGAAAGTTTGAATTTATGAGTAACTTTCATTGCATAAATCGTGTACTATGCGATATTTTGATGGGAGACATAAGTCGCACCTAGTCTGCGGTCCGTGTTTACCTTGTCTAGCGGTCCATTTCGCATTACCATCTCAGGTTGTGTTTTATGGCGTCGAGTGCATCGGGTTCGTCAAACTAATGAGTTGAAAAACCTTCGATGGATTACGGTGTTGGGATGACCGTTGGTCGGTGGACCGGTGAGAAAAGCGATGACCCCCAGCGAACCCTTGACCAGGCACGGCGAAGCTTGAGGTCAATCTGGAGCTCTTCGTTCCTCACGGTCGCGACCGTATTCCCGCGTTAACAGTCATTCTTCATTCTTAGTGATGAATCGAGGATCCCAGCAAGTTCTGTGTTGACGCTTTAAAGCGTGTCGACATGGAAGCGTTGCTTCCAACGACCGGGTCACTTCCGTTCCTGGAGAAAGATAACTTGGACTAGAGTACTTCATCACCTTCCGGCCAAGTATCACAAGCGCCATGCGACGTCTAAAAATTTCCGCCGCAATTTGATTTGTTACAGACATTTTGTTGGTTAAATCTGTTTGAAAATGTCACTGAATTTTATCACACTGAAAAAAAAAAGTTCGGTAAATCCGAACTAGTTAAGATCATATGGAACCAGATTTTGTTCGGTACACACAACCGAATTATTCGGTCTGTTCAACCGAATCCGAACCATAATAAATTCTTACAGTTCGGTTCAGTGGACCGAACAGTTCGGCTGAGCAGACCGGATAATGCGTGTGTACTGAACAAAATCGTGGTTCCATATGATCCTAACTAGTTCGGATTTACCGAACTTTTTTTTTCAGTGCAGCAGCACAAAGAAAATTCAGTAAAATTTTTGGACATCTTCGTTGAACGATTTCTCTGTAAAAAATGAAATGGCGGCAGACATTGTTTATCGTCGCATGGCGCTTGTAATACTTTCCCGCCCAACACGAAATATTGCAGCAATATTGCAGCAATATTGTCAATATTGAAACAATATTGTCATGTAAATATTTCCTTAAATACACTGCAGAAATATGTTGACAATATTGCTAAAATATTTCATGACAATATTGTAACAATATATTTATAAAAATGTTTTAAATATATTTACAAAATATATTTATGTAATTACTTTTAAAACAGTTTGTAAAATATATTTACAAAATATTTTAAAATTATTTTAGAAATATTAGTTTAAACGTAGACGACGTAGGGGACGCCCAGTGAGAGGTTGGCGACAGGGGGTGTTAAATGAGATAAGAGATTGTCAACTCCCTGATGACCTGTGGGAAGACCGAGCTTTGTGGCGATTAGGCGTCGCACAGCGCCAAAGAGCGCTATAAAAGCGACTCATATATATATATATATATATATATATAGTTTAAAAATATTTGTTTAATATTATGTTAAAAATATTTTATAAATATTTTTGTAATATTTAAAAATTAATTGCTAAAATGGCAAAAAATGGTTTGCGATTTCTGCAATTTGCT